>VXAC01002830.1:216597-401372 GCA_013399225.1 Rhipidura dahli | reverse complement strand
GGGGGGGGGATGGGGTGAGTGTAGTGATGTTTGTCAGTTTTGCTAAAATAAACATTTGTAATTTATATCAAACTTACCACCCATATTTTGTGGCTCCACTGAGATCTTCAGAGTTTATGGCATCTTTTGGCTAAACTAAGTCTTCTACCAGTGAGGCTTCATCTCCTTCTCTAAACTTGGAGAACGCAACAAGATTTGTAGGTTTGTTTGCATCTGTTTGTAACTATTTTGGTGGTTTCCATGTGGTAATAATTTGAAATATTATTGCTTTTCTCCATATAATTTGCCTGTAATACAGCAGCTAACTATATCCTTTCTCAACAATGTAATGGAAAGGTTGCTACTGCATAAGTTGTCAGTCCATGGAAGAGTTCTGGGATGATTTTCCTGCTTCACAGAGCATTTTATATGCAACCTATGTTTTATTATTTTTATGACAGGCCAGGTGCGTATGGAGAGGTAATGGCTTGTATTAAGTGATTGATGTGCTGGGGAAAATGACACATTTCCAGGCACACACATCCTTGACTTTCAATGTGACTAATGAGCACAAAAGAAATGAGTGACCAAACACTGAAGGTTGAAAGCACGGAGTTTTAAACTTGATTTTTTTTATTTTTTTTTTGTCTTTATTCTAGAAATTTGCTGTAATTACCTGGTTGGGGTGATACTGCATGCATAGAGCCAAAAGTTGATTAATGTTAATTTCAGAGCAAACAGAGAAAGGAAAGGCCAATGTGCTCCACAGCTAAAAATACACTTTCACTGAGGGACATGACATCTGTGGATTTACAACCCCAAAATTATTTTTCTATAATGATTAGCTCCCCTCATACAATTAACCTGCTGGTTATCCTTAAAGGCACCAATTGGTATTGACTTTCAGACCAGGCAAGCTAATCTAAAACCACCTGTAAGTCCAGGTGACTCTACTCCTAAGACATAGGACGAGAATTGTGCAATAAAACAAGGGTATTTTAAAATAACCATCACAGAGCTGCAAACACCTATTTGTGTGTCCTGGAAACAACCCAAAATTAGGTTTCATTAGAGATATATGGATTTTTCTTTTGAAAAGCTGTCTCCTCATTTATTTTATTCTTTGTCTATACCCACTGCTCTGAGGGGTATCATCTTATACACAGAATACCACTAGACATGAGACAGAAATGAAAGCTGGGATGGACTACTTCAGAATTCTGGTCTGATCTCCATAATCTGAGGTCTGTGACTGTGCTGATGTATCCTGTACTACCTTCAGATTTTGCTGAAGAGTTACAGTACATCCCTTAGTCTGGGCTTTTCACATGAGGGAGAACCCACTGTGCCCTTCATTAAGATTTTTCCAAACCCTCCTATTTCCTCAAGGGGGTATGTATAATCAAATCAACTGCAGACTCCTTTTGGTCAAATCAAATGCGTGGGAAGAAAGTGTAGTCCCTTGGGATGAGATGTATCTTCTGCTACGTAAACATGAGAAACATCTAGCCTAAGGTAGTTTTCTACAGTCCTCCTGCAGTCAATGAAGAAAGATGACTCATTCAGAAGACTCATCCAACTTGTTTTAGACACCTCTCTTAGAGTGGGATGAATCATTCTCTGGAGACACCTATCTGCCTCCATGGATTGCACTTCTATTTTGAACTAGGCACCCAGCTCTTTGGTGGCTGAAATCAGACGAGATGACTCTCACCATCACTTTTATGCAGAACATTAGCTCTTGAGCATTCCTTTCTCTACTTTCACCATCTTTTGTTTTTGAAGTATGTGTGCCAAAACTGAATAGAATTTGTAAATCCCACTAGCACCATAAAAACCTGTTAATACTGCTTTCCCATTTCTGCATCACTTCCCCTGGCTTATACACCCAAAGACAAAATTAGATCCTTTATGTACCACATTGTGTGAAAAGCTCACATTCTGCTAAACACTGGCCAAGATGCTGGGTCCATGTTCCAGTCATCAGTCTCAAAAAATGTTGATGTGTTATATACTCTCCATTTATACTGAGGACTAAGCATGCAAAACTAAAAAGCCTGCACTTTTGAAGGTGAAAGAGAAGAAGTGTGACCTTTAAATAAAAAGAATATGATTTACCTTCACCTTCTGTATGAAATACACCATGCATCTTATAAATTTCTCTGTCTAATCTAAAACTCCACCACAGGTTAGAAAATACTTTAGAAGTACATCTGATGCTACAATTCCTAGTGCTCTTTGAATCAAGGATTATGTGAGGAAGAGAAGTTTTTTTGTTCCCACTTTCAGGCAATGACCTAGTGGCTTGAACCAGTCTCATAATTAGAGCTCATCCACACTCTTGTTTTTCAACATCTTATCCTTGTTGTTTGGAAAAACTTCAGGGTTTTTTTTGTCCTAGTTGTAGTCAAGTGCAAAACAACACCTGCAGGACGGCAGAGGTATGAATGGCCAAGTAGATTCAGAAGGAGCAAGAATCAAACATGGTAGAGAATACAATGAAATTAAGTAAAAAGTAGGTTTAACTAAGAAAATACTAGTAAACATTCATTAAACCTGTTAGATCTGAGCAAATTTAATATCTGACTTTTAATGTTCACCTGCCATTTGTGTAACTTGAAATAATTTCTCTTTCCTTGTTGGGCAAGATTTACAGCATGAGAATGAATACTGAATGGTACTTCCTATAATACAGAGACTAATTCCCGTGTTTACTGAAAATACTGATATTCAGCTAGTCCCAGAACACATATGTAACACTAAAACCTGATTTCAGTTGTAATCTGAAAGAACGCTTAAAAACTCTCTGCAGTGAGTGTTGATATGAAATTGGTGACGTTGCCACGTCTATTTTCATTTTGAAACCAATGTTGTCTGAACCTTAATCATTTAGAGACAAAGAACACCCATTATGGCCTGTTGACAAATGTTTTATTGCAGAGAAATGGCTCCTGTTGTCAAGTCCTAATTACCAGTGTAAGAGAAAATAAAAAAAATCTGGGGCATTTTTTGCAAGGGTCTGAGCTGGTCAGCTGGATCAAGGAACATAGGTCTACTTGCCTTCAGAAAGCCAAATTTTATCCTGATCTCTATCCTGTGTTCCTCTAAGGAAGGAATTTGCATGTTTGCAGCTGCTTGGTTCACCACCAGCTTTGTAGTCCTTCAGTGCACTCAGACAATGAGCACAGTCCTCAGACACTTATGGTGTCAGGGAAATTGATGGAGAAAGGAAGCCAGTGGAGCTGGAAACTGAATGACAAACCTCTGTCTATCAAAAATCTTCAGGGGAAGACCTTTGCCTAGGATTGAGGTCCTGCCTTCTCAGCCGTGAAATTAGCTTTAGCATGCGTACTTTTGCTTCTGATTTTTTTAACTGCTCGCCCCAGGAAGAACAGAGCCAGTATTTTAGATTGAGAACACTAGGCTCTTTCTTCCACATCTGTTTTTCCTACTGTCAGATGTCAGCCCTTGCAGCTGAAGTCACCTGGTTAATCATTCCTGCCTGGCCAAATGCTACCCACTTTACTTGACCTGTTGGGGTTCAGGACATATAGCGGAGAAATCAAATGGTTGAAGCACCTGTGATGTATATCAAAGAAGTGATCAAAGTAAAAGCTACTATTTCTAAAGGTATATTGCTGCTTGATTTTTGAATGAGCTGATTCCCCTGGTTTAGCATTCTGAAGTGCAGTACCCATATCCTGTGGTTTGGTTTTGTGCTGTTGGCTTTGGCTGATTTTTTATGGTACAGTCGCTTCGTTTTTCCTGCAGCTGCTCCTTAAAGTCAAGCTCCAGGCAAGTGACTGAAATCCTCTCTCCAGCCTATGTGTTAAAAAACAAAGTCCAAGCAGCACATAAGGTTTGTGTTGGCTGCTGCTAGCTGTCAGTGAGTGTATGGGACCTGGGCATCTCCGTGTCAGGCCCCACTGCACTCAGTGTGCAGAAATGCTCTGCCTACTGATACTTCTCCTTGTCTTAGAATATCCTTCAGAGAAGGTAACAATGAAAGACAGAAAGTGCCTGAAGCATTTTGCAGCACAGGGAGTCTGGTTTTTTGGCTTCATATACAAAGTAAAAATCTGTGTGAATTGCCCTCTGTGGAGGGGATGTTAGCTCTGATGGCTCCTGCCCCAGCACCCAGGCAAGGAGGATGCAGCCCAGCACCCTTTCCTAGTGCTGCACTGGGCGTCTCCTCCTGCCCTGTGGCCCCACGCTCCCAGCACAGCTGGTTGGGGGACACTGTGACCTGCCATCCACGCTGTGGGGCAAGACCACCCACAGCAAGAGCCTGGGAAAGTAGCCAGGACAATTACTCATGGCCTGTATAATAGCTGAGTGTGTGGAGGGCCTTGCAACTCCTTTACAGCAAGTGTCACACCCTACTGCCCAGCACTCTCCTGTGGCACAGCAGCACCTTCTTTTCCTCCTCCTTCTTGTCTGGCTTGGTCATTCTGTCATTCTTCCTGTGAGTCTCTGAGAGAAACAGATTGTTGCAAGACAAAATTTGTCTCATGCTAATGAATGCCACATATTTTGCACCCTATAGGTGCATATTGTCCTCAACTGATTATGAAGAAAACTGATTTTCTTTCAGATACCTATGACTGGCCAGGTGAGTTCTACCTGGTTAGGTTACTGATTTTCTCTGTGAATGGTGTTTTTCCTGCTTAGGCTATGCTTTGGGAGGTTGCTAAGACACCGAGGTGAAAATTTGCAGTTCTTATGGAAAACTCCCAGTGTAAGACAAAGATCCCCATTTATATCCAAAAGCTAGACACTTAGCTCAAATCTCCAACTATGGTCTGGCGCTGCTTTAAAAGTTCACTCTTATTTTCCAAGAAACTGATGCTGGCCTGTTACAATCAGTCCTGGCTGCTCATAGGAGGCACTTTAAAAACACCTTCACACTTCTGGACTAGAGGGACATTTCTGGGCTGTGGGAGGGGCCAAGGGCTACATCACAGAAGCCCTTGTAGGGCCTGGTAGACTGTACAGTGGTATTATACAGATAAGAGGGGGTAGCCAACTGGAAATAGAAACAAATCTCTAACATCCTTGACTTTCAATGTGACTAATGAGTACTAGACACAATACCAAAAGAAATTGTGCCTAACTAATCAGTTTCTCAGAGTATCAGTGTTTCCAGTATGATACCCTGTTCATCCTGTTAACTCTTGGGTGAACAGGGTATCATACTGGGAAATGCTGATAGTCAGAGGGAGCTGAGATTCAGATCTAATTAGACAGTGATCTTGGGGGAACAGAAACAGCTCACGTCCTTCTCATCTGCTTCTGCAACATGGATGGGGTGCCATGCAGGTGGAAGTAGTTTGGTGTGGATGGAGACTCGAGTTTTGTTCGTATGTAGATGTTTGCAGAGATAGGAGATGGAGCTGAATGCAATATGGCAGAGGAGTTCTGTTGCTAAAGACATCTAAAGACAAGAGGACAGAGCAGAAAACTTATGGGTCACACAGAGAGAGGGAAGAATCAAGATTCTTTAGTGTCATCTCATCGCACATTGCTGATCATCTATTTCTGAAAACCTGGGGAGGGAAAAAGAAGATAATTTTGTAAAAGCTGTAGAGAAAATCAAGAACTGTTTTAGGACAGATCATTGCATCTGTCAAGAAGACAGTTAAAGATGTGGAAGCTTGTACAAGAAAGGAAGAAGAAAATGGATGTGTAACAGGGCACCTTTGGAATGGCATATCCAGAAAATGTTCATATACCTGAGATAAGGTTAAAAGTTTGAGATGAAGGAATTATTGTGCTAGGTGGTCAGCATAACAGAATAATTAAAGGCTGGACAGAAGGAATATGAGAGGGGATGAGAGTGCAAGAGCTTTGGGGTGTCCAGATAGTTCTAATTGTTGAAATTTAGTTCTCAGAGAAGCTGAAGTCTGGTTAATACTTGGACACAAAACTTGCACTGAGGTTTTGGAACTGCAGATGGGACACATGGCAAGCTGCTGTGGACACAAACAACAAACCCATCTGAAAGCATCTTGCTAGCAGATTCTATAATTTACAGTACTCTTAAATAGATGTGCATGTAAGCTGCCTTTCTTCCAGTCTGTCAAGTCCACAACATCCACTTAAATGTCTGTGTATAATTACTCTTAGTTTTCTCGAGCTGAAGCCAGGCTAAATAGCCTTGTTTCTGAGAAAAGTTGCTCACAGTCCTCCTCTTAGGCTGCTTATGACTCGGGTGGTTTGGCACTATAGGAAACAGGACTTCTCATGTGTTGCATCTGAAGTGTTTGTGGAGTTTCTTGACTGAGACTGAGAGGTTTTTTATGTGAAGAGGGGCATCATCTGGGCAAGCACTGTGGGTATGTGTGCAAATGAGGGTTTCTGTGTTCACGGGCACGTGTACACAAGATGCCTTATGTAATTCTTCCCAGAACTCCACTACTCATCTGCTCTGCACAGACATGGCTGCACAGAGGCCTTTTATTGTGCTTTATAAATATGTGCCCTTGTTGTCTTATCCCCATTGGTTCAGCTTCCAAGAACAGGATGGATAACAAACTGCCTATTCTTTCTTTATCTCTTTTTTTCCCCCCTTCTTGGATCTCTTGAGGTTTTTTTCTCCTCTTCAGTTTTCCAAAGAATCTAAAGCATTTTTGTGGTTCTCTCTGTAATGATACCATGTCTAGAGTGCCTGGCAAACCACAAGCTATAATATGCACACACAACTGGAGCATTTGCTATAACATCACAAAAAAAAATTTAATGACATTTAACTAAATTAAAGTCATTTTTCCCAAGATGATGTCCTATGTCGACAACTCAAATATCTCCTATCTGGCCAAGCCAAGAGCCATCCCAATGCTACCTTCTGTGTTGCAACCTACCCATAATCATCATATTTCTTGCTGCCTTCCCAACAATTTGATGGCCAACAAGTTAAAAGCCATTCCAAAATAAATGTACAAAGACCATCGGTTTTGGCTTATGATGTTTTTTCCCCATACAATCAATATTGTTATCGGAGAACTACAGATCCCGTGCTTGAAAAACAAAATGACATTGAAAGTTTCCATTAAGTAATCGGTCTTCATAGTTCTTTATGTCACTTCTCCCTCAGTGAAAATACTCCCCAACTACAGAGTCTATGAGCTTATATCCCTGCTCATGGTTCAGCCCTGCACCAAGCCCTGTTCGAGTACCTGCAGCACTGCCAGGCTCTGATGTCCAAACAACCTCTGACTCTTTGGAATGAGAGCAGTAAAGGATGGACAATCTGTGAGCTTGGTTCCAGGACACTGCAATATATTTGGACCCTGCAAAGGTATTCAACCAAGTTCACAGATCCTCCAAGCCTAGATGTGTTATTTCAGTTCTCCCTGGGGCTGCTATCTCACAAACCACCTCAGAAAACACGTGTCTGATGAGTCAGAGGGTTTTTTTTTGCACAGAAGGAACTTGAATCCAGCTCTCTTGTGTCCCACGGTGGTGCCTTAACAGCAGCTTACTTTTTCTTTCTCTTTTTGCTTAACAGGTTGTAACATGCTGCTGCTTCTCCAAAAAGCTGGTTGCATCTGTGCCTATGTGGTCCTTTTTCCCCAGTTTGTCAGTGCTCTGCCTTGTAACCAGCCCTGCCTTTGCAGACAATCTTAGAATAAGGTATGACATACAAATCCCCTTGTTAGAAGGGAGAAAGATGTGAAGTAAAAAAAAAAAAAATACAAAAAAAGAGAAAGCTATGATTATCTAAGTATCTCATTTTAGCTTTGATATGGTAGTACATGCGTGCAATCATCTAAATTACAATTTATTCATGCATTACAGTTGAATTATATTAATCAGGAAGCAGCTTATTGTTAAGCAGAGCCTAGTAATGCAGCTTCATAGATGTTTTTCCTTTGTGCTATTTAAGTGGTCTTGTGTAAGTCTTGCAGAGGAGTTCACTTTGCTCTTGTTGCAGTTCAGATAAGTTTAACAAAGAGAAAAATAACTCTCCTTTGTGTTTCAGTGGATGAAAATGAGCTCTGTATTTCTGGGATGTCTAAAAAAAAAATTGTCAAACTTTCACGAATCAAAGAAACTGAATGGAAATGGAAAGAGGAATATAATTTTAAGCTGGTTGAAAGTAGGACTCTTCAGGAAGTCAATAGAATTTTGTAGCATCAGAAAACCTATTTAAAACAAGTAAAAGAGTGCTACCAGCCCTCTTACAGTTTATTTCAATATAAAAATCTTTCTAGTAAATAGATATACCCAAGTACTGAAATTTAGGAAGATATATATTATTCTATATACATTTCAGATAACCTCTGAAATGGGATCTCTTCTGCCTGAACTTCTCAGACACTTGTAGGAGATCCATGAAAAATTCTATGGCCTGTTCTGGTTTGTGATTAGCTTGTCTGTGTACTTGATATCCCTCCAGTAACGCATATTCAGTGAAATTTATAGAAATTTTATATCTGCCGAGATAACGGAGGAAAGGTAACACTTGCTGGGAGGTTTCCAGGTAGTTATCAGTCACAAAGGGATGTGAAGAATATTGCCAGCTCCTGAAAACATCTTCTGATGTGACTGGTGATGTTGCAAACGCAGTCTGACTCTCCTGATGGAAAAGCCCCTGCCTTCTAGAAGAAATGCTCTATCCAGATACTGACCAAGTTCTCCCATTTCTGGGTAAGAGTCTTTGGCCATGAATGCCCAGGACTTCTCCGCAGCTAAGTATAAACCTTACTGTATTTTTTTAAAAATACATTTATATTATCACTTGAAATAGTGGTTGTATTTGGAACTGAGAAGGTAAGAAAGGACGCTGAAAGGAAAACATGCACCACCAGTAGCTGAACAAAGGTTTCTACCGAAAATTACAAGCTTTGTCATTAGAGAGAACTAACAGACTTCTGCAATCTTTAATTTTTAATTGACATCATTTTGCATAATGGTAAGCATACTGTGGAACAATGAGAAGTTTTCAGGAAAAAATTGCCTGAGTTGTGTATGTAGCATGCTGAACTGAAGCCACGGGTAGAGAAACAATGTCCAATACTTGGGAGTGACTGCTTCCACAATTATAACAAAATAAAATAAATCAACCCCCTGAGAAAACAAGGTTTGTCAATTTCTTTGTCCAAAGATTAGCCTGAGGCTGCAGGAAGTGTTTGGGCAGCAGCAAATTCATAATAGTCACAGAGCTGTTATCTACACCATTACATGAAAGAGAGTCAGGAACTGATTCTGGCCCCAAAGCCAAATGGAATGTGCTGCTCTACATCTGTATCAGTCAGAGCCAGCCTTCTCCATGGCAGGCAGCTCAACAGTGTGGCCAGTCTGACACTTTCAAAACACAGTATTACAGATACTTCCAGAAAACAACTGGCCTTTTTTTTTTGTTTTGTTTTGTTTTTAATTCAGAGTTAGTGATGTATCCAGAGGTAGTATCACCATCAGTCTCAGGTGGATCACCTCAAACCTCAGTTAGAGTTGGAAATTTCCAAATGTATCTAGGAAATCACTTTCCTTGCAAATTGGATTCAGACACTCAATCACTGAGACATTAATGTACCACAAACATGGTGAAGAAACGCCTCTTTAGCCCAGCTTGCATTCCTCTCAGTAGAACAGTCTATCTTTCATCTGTGGATGAAGTTCTTTGTGGTATGTGAACTCTGACAGAGTTCTCCATGTGATTTTGTTTCCTTCATGAATGAGGTATCCACAAGCTTTTAGAGAAGGCTGATGTTATAGTTGAACAACCCTAGTCCCCCTCGGTAGAGAATGCTGCCTTCTCTGAAAACCTGTGCCAAAGGGCATCTTCATATGCCCATTCCTCTATTCAATATGGAACAATGTATTTAAAACATAGAGTGTTACAATAGTTAATTAGAGTTTATGGCATTTTCATGAAAAGCAAGAAATGATGATAAATACATGAATAATGACCTGGGAATGGATCAACTATTTTATCATAAATGAATGTCAATGAAGTATAATTTTCTGCTTTGGGAGGATTCCTGCACCTGGTAATATCCTTAATAAACATTAATTAAAAGGTTAATCTGTTGTAGAAATTGCTTTTCTCTGAAGCCACCTGAAATCAATTTGAACTCAATTACAAGCAGTTATCTATTGTTTATGTGGTTAAAGATTAGAGAATACATTTCTGCTTGTCAGGAGCCATCAGAGAGGGTTTTGAATGCCATGATCAGAGGTGATTCTGAATATTTGAATGCACTTTAATGAGCATAGAAAAACCATTAGAAAATGTAATCAGTCATATTTGATGATGACTTGACCTTGGAACTTTGATAACAAGGGGTCTAATCATTTCTGTCTTAAGTACCAACAGGATTTGCTCTTGAAATCAATTGACCGTTGCTTGCTTACTGAGAGGGTAATCTTCCTCGGCAAAGAAGTGTAAATTGCAAAAATCCAGCAACTTATATAAGTAGGTTCAGAAAAAACTATCTCTCAGACTTGTGAAATATGAGATGCAGCTGAAAAGTGATCAAAGATAATACTCTTCAAAGACAGTTGGAGACGAGTATCACTTAGTAATTCAGAAAGTTCTGCTCTGCACATCTACTGAAGATTGAGCTGCATACCACTCTGCAACAGCAAGGGTGTGTGTGTTGCCTTATTTTCATGGAAAAGTGTTTGAGGTTGATAAATGCATAATTTGCATCCATTTGCATCCCATGTTGATTGAAACTTGCTCTTCCTGCTGGACAGGAAGACCTGTACTTTCACACATAACACATCTGGGTACAGGAGCAAGTAGAAGAAATAAAGGACCGAGGTCTTACTGCCTTTTCCCACAAAGGATGGGAAGCAACTTGTGCCTCTCGCTTAAAAGTTATGTCCATATTTCTCCTCACAGGTTCTCACAGAATGACTTCCCCTCTACACCCTTCACTGCCCTTTTCTGGACTTGTTCCAGCACCTTAATGTCCTTCCTTAGTTGAGGGGCCCAGAACTGGACACAGTACCCATGGTGGGGCCTCACCAGTGCCGAGTACAGGGGAACAATCACTTCCAGAACAAGCAGGTGCCTGAGCTTGACTGTAGTTTCACCCAGATGAGTAACCGGGCTGAAGCCAGAATATGCACATGTTTAAGCACAGAACTTCTGCCAAGGGATTTTGGATGTTGAAGATTTAGGCATCTCTTCCATCATCAACGGAGGGAGAGGGAGGGGGAGAGAGAGAGAGAGAGTTGAGACTTTAGAAAACACTCCTTTTATCTAAAGATAGGCACTAAATACAACTGGAAGCAACTTCCCTCTGGAAGGATTGGATTTTCTCTTTATTAACAACAGAAAGAAACTAGAGGAAAGAGCTAAGGATTTGGCTGACTATGGGTGAGATTTTTAGCACTTAGATCTATATACATAGCAAATTCCAGCCTTTCTGGATTTACTGAATTCTGTATTTAGGACAACGATTTTTGAGATGCCAACAGAATTAATTTAGGCATATGAACTTAAGCAATAGATCATCTCAGGTATTTCCACCAGACTCATCATAATGAGAGTCTCAAAAGAAATGACTGCCCACTTGGATGGAACACTGACATTTCTGTATTTTATCAGCAACAACATACTCAAGCATACACATTAGAACTCTTGTAATGACGTGGTGTACTTAGTGGCAAAATGCCGGCATGTCATGACAGCTGAAACACACTTTCATCACATTTGTGATCAGGTGAAGAGGATTTCAGAAGTAAAATCTAATTTTAAAATCCCTTCATCCAGTCTTAAAAGCTCTTCCCCCAAGCCTCTGAACACATAGAAAGGCAGTTTTATTTATAGGCATCATGACGCATTTCTTGGTTATATTCTGTGTAATTTGATAACTTTTGTAATATCCAATTAGATTCTTAACCAGAGAAATTATGACTGATCGCTTCAAAGTAAATGAAATTTGGCAAAATCATAATCAGCTCGTTGATGGTAAAATTTTCCATTCTGTGATCCAAAATGCTGAGTTTCCTTTAAATCAGGCTGTATAAAACTTCCAGCTTCCAGATAGTAGAAGGCTGGAATTGAATGAAATAATTATGAGTGATCGGGGTTATTTTATCTATTTATTTTTAACGTGGGAATGTCCTTTGAAATGAGCAGTCTGACAGACAACCTCAATGAGTACATCTCCACAACAAAAATAAGTACAAACTGTACTTTGTTTGAGCTGGGCAAGCACCAACAGCACCTGAGAGGACAGGGGGAAAATAATACGAACATTCATTTCTCATAATGAATTTCCAGTTCAAAGTGTCCAAGAGCTTTGCAATGATTTTGTAGAAAAGCATTGTAATTCAGTTCACAAAACTCTCTGTAGGTATAAAATGTTGTCTGTACAGTCCACTGACAGCTACAAGGGAAACTTGCCCTCTGGCATGTGCTTGTTCCTGGGAGCCACAGTGGCAGTATGCCCCTGGCTGTGGTCCAGCACAGGGACTGGGGGGACTGGTTGCTCTGGCTGTTCAGGGTTTTGGTGAGAAAAGTGTCTTTTTTTGATTAAACTTCAGCAAATTATGTAAAGAATGAAAATGAAACCTAGGGAGGAGTTTACGTGCTGTCTTTGTCAATGCATCAACAGATCCATCCATCAACGTCCCTCCCGTTTTAGATCTTGGTGCTGTTGTGTACAATTCCCAGTTCCAGTTCTACCTAATGCCTTTTAGCTTAGTATGAATTAAGTTAGTATTATCTTGATAACAATGCCCAGCTACCCTCACATTGCACATTATAATGCAGGTTTTTATTTGGTTTTACTACACCACTGGGCTGTTAAAGTTTCCATGCCAAGTGTCTGTCTGTGATATTGCTACGTTGTTCCAAGGACTCCTGAGAGTTTAAGGGAAGATTCTGTATTACATCTTGGTGAACCTTTTCTTTCTGAAGTGCCTGCCTCCCCACAAGAGATGGGGAAAATTTGTCAGGAGGGGGCCTCTGAAGCAGAAATACACCTTTTGCTGTGCCCGGGATAATCTGCACCAAGTTTGGTCAAGTTGTAAACCTTTGAAAAATGATCTGTAGACTTCTGTAGGCAGCAAAGGACCCTGACCATGCAGAGCGTGTCTCCCTGTGGAAGGAGGGGCAGAACACACACTTCCCTGCAGTCATGGGCACACGGTGTGCTAGGCTGTCTCTGGGTGTTTCCTGCCTTCTTCCAGTGTGCACCGTACCCCCTCTCCATTTGCTGGCTCTGAGGAATTGAGGGAGAGGCATGTGTGGAGGGGAGGGCCAAAGGAACCTGAGATGAACAAGGGAGAAAATCAGCAAGCTGGCTGAGGGCTGAGAGGAATCAGTGGGGAGGAGAAGACCAGCCTGACACAGTGACAGGCTGAAGGTGATGGGCAAAGGCAGAAAGAAACAAGCCTGAAGAGACTCAGACACAAGACTGCTTCTCTGTAGTGGTGCTGGGAAGAGACCCTCACACTCTTGGTGCCACCATTGTCCTGCTCTCAGTGATGGTCTGCAGGACACACTGGACAGGCAGTGCCTCTCCAGCAGCATGAGCTCTTCAAGGCCACAACCACCTTCCATGCCTTCCTAGTGGCACTCAAGGCAGGGCTCTGGATGGGAAAGTCAGAGATCTCACTCATCCTGGCCAACAAGGACAGAGGGTGCTCTAGGCTGCCATTTGCCTGTTCTGTCTGCTTCTGCCCTTCTTGGCTGAGGAAGACTGGTACACAAAATGGCCCGAAAGAGCATTTATTCAGGTCATAAAGTCAAGCATTTCAGTGGTAGAAAATGCTGCAAACACAGTTGCTGAGCAACTATAGGTCTGAACCTTAATTAGTGCACACACCTTAGGAGCCAACCATTAATTACACGATCACATGCCATTTCCCCCCCGCCCCAAGTTAGAAAAGATTAATTGGCTGAGCAGTCCTGAGCATGTTTTATACAGATTCCTTGGACCTCAGCCCAGCTGTTACCCAAGAGAGGTATGCACAGAGCACTCAGCCATGGACTTGTTCTAGCAGACCAACCTGCACAGAGTGCACAGGGAAGGATTTATCCCACCACACACATTTCAGTGCCAGTCACACAGTTTCTGCTAAAAGACAGTGTTGTATAAGAGCTTGGCTTTTATTAAGTTTTCTGAGGGATCTGTGAGGTCACAAGGTAGATTTGTAGTCCCAACAAATCCCCCTGAAAACAGTTTTCTCTTGCCATGAGAAGACCCTGGAGCTGCAGCTGGGAGCTAGTTGACTGATGTCCATCACTGCTCCTCCTGCCATACCAGCAACAGGTAAGGGTTTGGTCAGAAGTGGTGCTGATCCTGTGGTGTTTCACTGAATCTTCAGCCAAGGGTTTGCCAGCAGCAGCTGGGTGAACTTGGCGTGACCTTAAGGGATGTCTGCAGAGCCAGGGGTGCTGTCACACCCATGGTGCAGCACGTACTGAAGCAGATCATCAGTCACAGTACTCAGCACCTATCTAGGTCAATGTACACAGAGTAAGTGCACTTAGAGGTGAATGAAAGGCTGGAAATGGAAGATAAGAGGTTAAGATCTGATGTTCAGGGGTCCTTCCCCATGGATACTAATCTAACTTGGGCTCTCTAATGTTTACATAATTAACCACAGTGACTTAATCCAGGTTTCCCTGAATCTTCAGAAGGCCTTTCCTGCTTTCCCTTTTGCCATATAAGAAACTCCAGTCTTTCTAGCTCACACTTGAGAAGGATTTGTTAAAAGATAGCATCCCTGTGTGAATGCAAGCAGGGTCACCAGATCCTGCTCACTCAATGGGTGTATGTTCTGCAAAGATGCCAAAGCATCAGTTCTCTGGTTGTGGGTTTTCCATTAGTCACCTGTGCCCAGGTGTCAGCCAGTTAAAAATAAGTAAACACATATACTCAGTTGCAACTCTCCTACAATCTCAGCCAGGCCCTGAGATTCATATTTCAACCCATCCTCACATTACTCTTGCTCCTATTTCATGGGAGGTAAACCTTCCTCTGCCCTTCCTCCCAGGAGCTGCTTTACCCATGTATTCTGCTTCCTACTGCTGCTGCCTCATCACTTACAAATCATGTTACTGACACTTATCTTGGCCACAGGCTGCATCCCTTTTCCTGCCCCCTTTTTAGCCTCACATTCAAAAGCAGGAGAAGAAGGATAGCCAGTGCTGCTCTGCATTCCAGGTCTTAACCTGACCTCCCACACTCCTTGGCTCTTTCCTTGATCTACTCCTGAGGTAAATGGTGTACAAGAGATAAGAGTCTTCTTCCCTTTTGTCAAGGAAGCAAGAAAAAGTATTTTCAGCAGCTCAGCCTGGGGATGTCTTCTCTTTGACTCCCTTGGTAGCTTCTTCAGTGATTGGTTTCATCCAAGCTTGGCAGCGGGATAGCTGCAACCACAATCATCTTCCCACATAAGTCAGCTCTCCCCACTCCCCCATAAGAGTCTTGTCCCACTGGGGACAAGAGTGACCACACTTCAAATATCTGAAAGATTTTTTACTCCCATTTGATCCTTACAGCTGATTTCTTTAGTGTTGAATGGAATAACACCCAGTGTGCTGCCAAAACAAGGAGAAGGAGAAAGAGTCCGTGGAGGAAGGGAGAATTTTGAAGATGCATGTGAAGGAAACAAAAAAACCTTCATATAAAATAATTTTAAGCCCTTCAGAACCATAAATCCCAAGGCACTTCATTGTTTACCTGGTGGTATTTCTGGGTGGAAAGAACCTGTGCCTTTATTATCAGTGATGAGACAGATCATCACAAGTTTTTAAAATAAATCTCTCCCTCTCTCTGTCACATTCTTCTGAAATGGTGCATATCCTTGAAGCATTTGTTTCTCTGAGAACATGAGGTACCGCCAGAAAACTACTCAGATCATTTATTACTCCTGAATATTTAGAAATCGTTAACCTTTACACACTCCACCCAAGGAAACACTGGGAGAGGCTGTAGCATTTTTTTAACTCTTTCACTTCTGCACCTCCTTTTAACCTCGCATTCTGTGGCATATTTGTTTATGACCAGGCAGCTTCATATGTGTTTTATGATCTGGGTGACTCAGCAGATGTATAAGGATAAGGAAGACATGGTTTTGCTTAGAGGCAGAGAGATCCATGTTGAAGGCTGTTTCCACTCTTCAAAGCATTAACATATCCAGATGTTACCAGAAATGGTGAATAGGTTCAGTTAAAATGAACAACAGATGGGATCTTTGCCCTAAAGTCTTTTAGGGTCAAAAGCCAAACTTATTCCCTGTTCTGCTATTTCGTGTGCAATTAGAAATGGAAATAATAAAAGAAATCAAGAGGCTATTTTCCCTCTATTCTTATAGACAAAACCCATAGACAGATTTTAAGCCTGAAAAACCCCATACACAGTTAAACTTTCTCACTGGCTGATGAGCGGTGGAAGACAAAAGCGGACTGGGTGAATAGCTCCTTATTTCCTGGACTTAAGTCTGAAGATCATTTCCAGATGCACCCAGTTCCCGGCACCACACAGCTGGATCCCACTTGCCTCATGCCCAGTGTGAAGTGGCACTTTGGCCAGCTCAGCCCCAGGATCCCAGCTGCAGCCTGCAGAGACCAGTGATAGAGGTTGACATTTGCTCTTTAGTTCTGCCTTCAGGGCACGTAAGGACCACACCAAAGGCAAGACCTCTTCTCTCTTTCAACCTCTGCATGAGTTATTATGAAGAGAAGACCAGTGCATTTTTGAGAAGAACATGGTTTTGAAAGGGCATCGGCATTAAGAATATTGTTGGCTAAATAGCATTATTATTCCAAATTTTTTCACGATGTGAATTCAAATAATAGGTAGGTGGGGTCAGGTGAAATCCTTGGGATACTGGTTGGTGTTTTGCAAAACTTTTTGTGAATTAAGCCTGAAATCTAGCAAAGATTTTCAGCCAAAGACAAAGAGGGTAATTCTGAGAAATTGCAGCCAATGCAGTGTGATGATTTCAAAGGGAAACAGCTCAACTTTTCAGTTTGAAACATTTGTTTTTGTTTTGAGGTTTTCCTGCCTGCAATAAATAAAAAGGGGTGAAAAGTTTAAACACAAAAATGTAGTGTTTTGTTTCAGGTTGAACCAAACACTTTGCTTGATCCAAACTGGAATTTTGGGTTTTATTGTTTTACCAAGAAAATACAGTTTAATTTCCTGTCAACCCAGAACATTTTTTGTAATTGTAGCCTTTCTGTAGCTGAATTCAAAAGCCAGTCATTCCTACTGCTCTTTAAGAAAAAAGATTGTTGGGAATTAATGAATTAATTAATGGGAAGTGAGGTGAAATTTCATGGAAGAGTGTGTGGGGCTGGGGTGGGGGGGAGTGTGATGAGGGAGCAGAGCTGGAGATGAAACCAGCAATTGCTGAAGGTCCAGCTAGTGCTGTAAGGAAGGCCTTATGGCTGACCAGGTCTTGGAGCCACTCTGAATAGTTATTGTTTTACAGCAGGAGAGCAGCTATGGGGCTGGGCTCCTTTGGCACAGCCCAGCTGTGGGCCAGCTGAGCACTGCTGCTCTCTCACGGTGTCCTGTACGCAGGAAGCTGCTGCTGCTTGCAGCTCTGCCCCCCTGACCCATTCACAACTCCCCCCAAGAGGAAGTGTCACAATCTCTCCCTAAAAGTGATAAAGTGAATAAAGGTATTGGTGGCACCACCTGGATCCTCCGGAGAGTTGGGGACAAATACCATTAAGTAAAACCCTGGCTGTGAGACTGCATTGCAGCTCAAATGTGCCTCAGAGCTCGCTTTCAACTGATGAAGTATTTGGGATTATGCATTACCCTGCAGGGCACAGAGAATGCCATACTTCTCGAGTGAATTCAGCCAGCGGCGTTGTAATTACGCTAATTACACTGTAGCCCTCAGTCAGGGTAACAAGTTGCTGCTATGCTTGCTTGCATTATGCAGCACTGTAGTATATGTCACGGTATTTCTGTGCGTGCCTAACCCGTGCTTTCCTCTCGCTGTGCTCCAACACAATGGTCCAAAGGTAGGAATAATACTACCTCCATATGCTCCTTCTCATTTATTTTACCCCTGCTAAAGTGTCAGCTGGACATGGGAAGTAAGGGGACAGTTTCTGGGGCCTTTCCTCTAGTGGCTTTTCCTCTGTGTTTGTGTGTCTGTGTGTCTTTTGCACAAGGTCCTATCCACCAGAGGAACCTGGGGCCATCATGCTCCATGGTCACCGTCCTCACTACATTAGCCAAGAGGAACCTTTCCCCCAGCTGAGCACAGGGCTTAGCTTGTCTCAACTGGAATCCAGACTTTAGCTATCTCACAAATTACAGCGTTAAAGAAATCTTTACAGAGCGAGGTGTTGGTAAACAAGAGCTTGCTGCTGCTATGATTCACTAACTTCTTACGCACCTTGAGAGCAGATTTCTCCACCCTCCTATGGCTGCGGGGAACCGCAGACACGGTGGAACCAGTGCCCTCCTGTAAGTGTCCCCCCAAAGCATGAGAGGCTGCAGACAGTATTTTTTACAGCAGCAGAGGTCAGGGGAAAAACACAACGTGTGCCTGTTTGTCAAGGCAGGGAAGGGATCCTCAGAAAGGCCTGAGCAGGGCCCCAAGCACGTTCAGTGCTGTCCTGTGAGAGCCTCGCAGGAGTGGCCACGGCTGCGGCGGAGGCGAGGGAAGGCAGCCAAGCGCCGCTGGGTAGGCGGGCAGGGCGGGCGTGGGCAGGGAAGGGAGAGGCAGGCAGGCTGGGCTGCGAGACAAGACTGGCCGCGGGCTCCCTCGGGGAACTCCAGCAAGCCTCTCGTGTTCCATGTGCTCTGGCTTTCGTCTCCAGCAGAAGAGAAGGTCTAGTGCTCTTTCTTGCACCGTGGGTGTCATGATGATTCAGGCCATGTGGGTCCTGCTGTAAAACCCCTTACCACAAAATGGACACAAAGTGATGGGCAATTGGCTCTTCTTACAAGCTCAGCGTGCTCGTGCTGGGGAGGAAAGGCTGGTGAATATATTCTCTGTCCAGCTTCACATGGCATCTCCATGCTAAAGTGAGCTGCACATGATGCTTGCTGGTTCTTGAAAGTGATATAGTCACATCAGTGTGGCACTGAGCCTAGCTAATTAGCCCTTCTTGGCAGGCCTAATTAGGCTGGGCAGGGAGCCATGCTGATAGAGTTGTACTTTCGTAGGTTCCAGCTCTCGCTCTGTCCCAGTCAGTGTGTGTATCTCCACACCATGGTGCAGATATCCCACCAACACTTCCCATGAGCCCAAGACCCTGGCAGCAAAACCCGTGGAGAGGCCAACTGAGGACTGAAGAGAATAGCTGGATCTGGCAGGCTGAAATGCTGCTTCTTTTTTCTAAGAAACATTTTTGGAAGAGAACAGCAAAGAAAAAACTCATGCAGCTTTTTCTCTGCTTTTTCAACTTGTGGCAATGTTTTCTGAAAGTACCCCAGACCCTGGGGTCCCAGATGAGGTCAGATACTTGTGCTCTGCTCAAACCCTTTGTGAGATGGAGGCAGTGTCTCTGAGGTCACGGTCTCTCAGGGGATGACAATCCTCCTAATAAAGTAAGTGTGTGCATTCCCTTCATATCCCTTGCTATAGGCCTTGTCCATTTTTTGAACTGAGAGTTAGATGGATGGGTCTCAGTTTGTTAACAACTGAGGTTAAGTCTTCATTTGGCTGTAACCACTGCCATGGCACAGAGCCGAGGTAGTCTCTCTGTGATCCTTGTGGTCAGTCTAACCTGAGGAAGGCAAAAAGCAAGGGTGAGAAATGAAAGCTGGGTCCCCCCAGCTGTGGCAAGACCCAGCACAGGGAGCAGCTGGAGCAAAACTTAGCAGAATCAGTTGTCAGAGAAATGAAGAGGTGGAGATGAAGATGGGGCGAAGATGGGGTTGGCAGTGGAGGCAGGGATCCAGATGGCCTCCCTCCTAGATCAACATTGCAGACATGAGAATTGAAAGGAGAAACTGTCACAAAAGTAAACAGCATAAGAGAGAGGGCCGTAATGTAATGCTTGGACTGGCCGTTGTCCAGGTGTCCACCCTCTTATCACACAACACGTTGTGGTCAGACACAGGAGCAGGTCCTGTGCATCTGCACCCAAAGCCCCTAATGAGTGTTTGCAGGACGAGCTGAGAGGACGAGCTGTGGCCGTGCAGGGCAGAGGGGTGGGAAGGAGGCTTTCAAGCATGTGGCAGGCTGCCTGGCCAACACAGCATGCAGCAGGGAGGAAAGACATGAAACAAAAGCCTTCCTGCAGGAGCAGAGAGAAAAGACCCACTGCTGACAGAAATGAAACAACACAGCCCGCTGCAGAGGCCAGCGCTCCTAGGGCAGGCTGGGCCAATAGTTGTAAAAACAGTTTTGAAGTAGGAAATGTAACATGACTACAAATTGCCTCGCTTCCCCTGCTCCAAGGCTCCCACCACGTGTAACAGGACACTGAGCAGCACGGCAGGGAGCTGGCAGAGGTACAGGCAGGTCCTGCCTGCAATGGCGTGGGGCACCCACTGGAGAGCTTGGCAGCCCATGCCTCCATCTCTTCCCAAAACACGTAACTGCCCCAAATAGAAATATTCCCAACGCCAGCATTGTCCCCTCTGTGGCAGTGGGGAGGCTGGTTTTGTTTGGAGGCTATCTGCCAAAAACAACAATAATGCAGTACCATCAATTCCCACGGGGGCCCTACCCACAATGGCAAAACTGGACAGACAATTTACAGCTGATACAGTCTCTGTTATGGAGACAGGACACAGGCATTTTTACCAACAGGTCATCTAAGCCCCAGAGCAGAGTCAAAACACATGGTGAAAAATACATCTTCCTCCTGTTTCCATGTTGGCTGTGACACAGCTTTTGGCTGGGCAGCATGATGGTGGAGGACTGCAAGCTCTGTAGTTACAGCTCTTGATGTTGCCTAATCTTTGTCTTCTGTTTCAGTGGGTCTTCTTACCAAAATATTTGCCGTGAATGGGAAGAAAAGGAAAAAATAAAAGTTGACTGTAAAGGGTTTCTCCTGCACTGTTTACAAATTTTGCACTTTCTTCAGAGCCACAGAAGTTAGACATGGAAAAGCCATAGTAAGTCATAGAGGCTGAACTTTTCCAAGGCTTTTAAATCACTTATCACGCTGACAAATGACCTCCAGGGAAACTCTGTGTGGCAATTCCAGATACTGCAGCCCACTAAAGTCTTTTCCATGCCATCCCCACAGCAGCTACAGTTAGGAAATCAGGCAATAAACTGTGACTGAAGCAAAGTCAGTCTCCTGCTGACTGCTCTGGGAGGAAGCAAGTGCTCACAGAAGGAAACATAGAAGAAGTGGGAGTCACTTTGGTTGGTCTTTTCTGCATCTGTCAAAGACTTTTGCAGCTTTAATGTCCATGTAAAAGGTAATCCGTGGTGTGGTGAAGGACCATCAGTGTTCTGATTCCAGGATGAAACCACTCAAGTTGAAGTCTGCAAAGGAAATTACACGCATACATAAGCAGGTAGGAATTGAGGAAGTCTTGTAAAAATGCCCATCCAGCTGGACACTCAACTGTCATTAAAATGCAGAGGAGGCACACATGGGAAAGCAAAAGCAATGCAGCTTGTATTTTCTACAGAAGAACAACTTAGAAACTGTTTGGCACCTTTTTCTCATTTTCTCCTTTCTCTTAAATTTATCTCTATTCTTCTTCATTCCCTCTTGGCTGGGATTTCCTCTCCCTCAAAGACCACCTCTATTTTTATCAAGGCACTTTCTTTCAACATGGAAGTTCACTGATCATTGAAATAAAACAAAGACACTGTTGACTGAATCTCACCTGATATTTCTCACATCACCATCACAGAAAGAAAAGTGGTGCTGCACAGCTGATGAGATTGATCTGTATTTGTTTGTTCTGTGAGTTGTTTAGATGCTATCTCAGACCACCCAGATACAGCCAGCCCTGTAAGGGTCCTGGAAAAGACTATCCTGGTGGAATCTTTCAGCTGAAGTGTGAGTTAGTGAGCTAACATGGGATGTTTTGCCTGGCCTTGGGAATCAGTGACACACTGAGTCTAGGTTGGATATTCTGTTTCAGTGGAGCTACCTATCTCTACAGGTAACTCCATAGGACAGTTTGTACCACATATTTCATATTTCTTTGACAACTTGAACTTCCTTCTTCAGAGAAAATATCCCTTTCAGGTCCCCTTTTTATGTTTATCTTTTACGTATCAAAAAACACATGAGGAAGAAATGCTCTTAAAGAAGGTGAAGTATGCTGTTACTACTGCAAGGACAGAGTGTAATGATTCTCTAACTGCACCCATGGGGAAACTGATATTTTCTACCTAATGCCTGTATGGGTAAGTCACCTGTGACATGCAGCTCACTTGTAGCACCTGGTCCCTGTGAAACCTGGGAAGGAGCAAGTCATGGAACTGGCAATCCTGTCTTACCACTGGGACAGCAGAACCTGAACCCAGACTTCACAGTCGAGCAAGGGACGGCACTATGAGTGCATGGCAGTTCCGTGTCCTATGTTATGAGAGGACAATGTTAATCCCTAGAGAACGTGGCATCTTTTTTTCTCATCTTGCTGTTGCTGTACAGGGCAAAACAGTGGCCCAGCAGTGTTGTCACCTAATCACCAAAGTTATTTCCCTCTGTCCCTGCTTCATCTGTGCTACCAGTTGCTTGAGCAATGTGAGAGGTGAGAAGCCATTGCCCTCGCTGTGTCCCAAACTGCTTTTGTGCCATCAACTTGTTGGCATGAAACACTATATGAGGACCCTAGAGGAAAATATTTCTTCTGGTTTTGTTCAGAGGGCTCTGGTTTAGCAGGTCAGAGAAGTTAATGTGGTGGGATAGAGAGTACCAAAGGAAGAGTGGGGGAGAAAGGGCAAGTGGGTGCAGATTATTTAATTGTGAACTTTGCACGAAATAGCAAGGGTAGAACTTGGGACAGGAGGATATTAATTTATGGCAGAATGCTGTTATTGTAGCCCTTCTTCAACCAGTCATGTTACAGGAAGATAAATAAAGCCCAAGCCAAATTTTCCCCTTGGTTAAGCCTGCTAGCTTGGACATTTATGTGCAACTTATATCCAGCCTGATAATTCCACTGTGTGACTGACCGAAGGTCTTCACTTGCAGGGTAGGATGTTGTTAAAGGCACCAGTACTCAGAACTGGAGCACAGCAGGACACTGCCTGATGAGGTCCTCAGTAAATTTCAGTGGCCAAGAGCAACTTGTTGATCTCTGTGAATCGTTGCTTGTGGCACTGGATCCAGGGCTATCTCACAGTACAGCAAACATGAGGCTTTTTTTGTCAGTGACCAGAAAAGCCAGGCTTTGTTTGTTCGGCTAGAAAGTGCTTACACTAGCTTATTTTTTTCCCTTGAAACTCAGCTTTCCTAATTCTGTATGGGAGGGCTTTTTTTCCAGGCTTTTTAGAGTAATATCAGTATTATGGCTAATGAGGCAGTGGAAAGCAAGCTGGTCCATTCACTGTAGCTAATGACTCCATTCCCATGAGCCTAATCAAAGATTTGTACATTTAATTGCTGTCAAGTCAGCTCCAGCCACCTGCCATTTCTGCCACACCTGAGCTCCCTTCTTCGTGGCCTGCAATTCTAAATGAATCCATCTCTTTCGCTAAGGGAAGGAAAACAGAGCTGCCAAGCAACCCAGAAATGGTGCTTTACCCTTAGAGCAAAGATCAAACAGTCTGCTTTGCCACTGAGCAATATATGTGTTAACTGACTGTGGCACACATTTTTCAAAAATTTATTGGTCTCATGTTGGAGACCAGGGATGTCAGAAATACACTCTTGTCTGTACATGTCCTGGACTTGAGACAGACTTCTGTCAGAGGTGAAAGTGATTTTTGTTGGCTCACCACTGAACAAAGCTGAACTACATTTATTTTTGGTTTTCTCTAAAAAACTGAAAAATATCACTGAAGCCATTATTCCACTTCTGCAGTGGACTGGTGCAGTATTTTGACCAACCTTTGTCCTCAACATCACGATTCCTAAACATCCTGCCTTTTCCATAGGGAATTAATGCAGGAAATGTTTTGGGGCCATGTTCCCTTGAATGTAAGAGATAACTCCTGTTCATTGTTCCAGGGGAAAAAAATAAAAGGGAAAAAAAAATCCAGTTGCTGCTACATATTGTGAAAAGAAAATATAAACTCATTATTGGGCTTTAATAAACTGCTCTTTTTTTTGCCCAATTTCCTAGTGAAATGAGAATTATGGAATCATATGGTGTGATCATTCTGTCTGATCATCCCTCACTAATTGTTTTTCTGTTCTTGGCCAAGTTGAACCCTAGATAAAGAGGGAAAACAAATGCAATGGAGCAACATTACTGTTTCAAGAACATAAGTACACAGGTGGAGGTGTAAAAGTCCACAAATACCGCCTATGAATGGCCCAAGTAGAGGAAGTCTGGCAAATGGACTCATATGTTGTCAGCAAAAGAAGAAAGATCAAACAGGTGTCCCAGCCACAGAAATAACTTTCATTGGAGATTACCATAAGCCACAAAACACAGATGGAATATGAGGCATCACTGATATCTACTCTCACAGAGTTACTTCATTTCTCTTCTCAACTCGTGGCAGAAAGCAGAGACACCACTAAGATATGTAAGACCTGTGACTGGATAAAATGATATTTTTGCAAGTGGCTTTGATCCAAATGCAAGCTGGCACCTTTTTCCCCCACTGTAGCAATGTGGGAAGGCTTTATAATAGATTTTAATACAATTTACTCCAATGTTAGGAGCTCTTCCTCTGCCAGAGGAGTTTAATTGGCCATGAAGTCCTGTGAGTTTTGTCTTTTGAGTTGACAGATGCATAGGTTAATTTACCAGGGAAATCAAAGGATACGTTAAAGGGTCTGAAAACAATTAAAGGGTCTGTAGCTATTTGTATGTCTGAGAGCTTTGAGCTAAAGTATGATGCTCATTTTGCTATAGGACTTACCATTATTGCACTTCACTGCAATGCAAACTTAAAGAGAACTTAACTTTTTTACCATTTCTGTGTTTAAAGCTTCTGATCAGAATTTTCTATAAAGTCTTCAGGGGAAAAAAAATCTGTCATATGGGAAGGCACCTCTTTCCTTTCCTCTGAGCTGTCAGATAACAAGGTCACATGCACACTGAGGGGAAACAGATGCAAAGGTCAGCTGGGGTGCTGCCACGCTAAATTCTATAATGCCTGATACCTTGGTCAGCCATGTGAGCCCCCTCGTAAAGATAAAAACCTGGGTTTCTGTGCTTTCCTGTATTACTGAAACAGACCAGGAAAGGAAGAAGACAGCTACTCTTTCCACTGATGACTGAAGCATCTTACTAGACATAGGAGAGCTGTGTTGTGCAAGTGCAAGGCTGAACACTACCCAAAAATGTTTCAAAGGATATTTAATTTTCTAAGGAGAATAATAAACATGGGGCTGGGGATTCTTGCACCTCAGTCATCCATTCCTTTACACACAGCATGCTTAAAGCAGTCCTGCATGCATGAAAGCTTGATGGCTGAAGCCTTTCTTCGTAAAGGAGGAACCGAGGGTTCAATTTACTTTTGCTTGGCTACATTCAGGGTGATACTTTCAATTAGTTAGCTAAAGTTTGTGAGAAAAGGATGAGGTATGAGGTGCTCTCCCTTCAGTGGTATTCTGAGCAGCTGTCACTGAATGTTGCGTGGGTTCCAGCTTGGTCAGTCTGTGGGAAGGATGTCCAGAGTGTGCCTCACTGGGCTGGCAGTCCTGGGGTGACAGCAAAGGAAGCTCCAGCTCTTGGCAGCCAGCTGGGCTCAGCCTGAGTGAGGTGATAAATGCAGCAGCTTTGCATCTGCCTGCACCTCTCTGGGGTTTGCCTCCATGTAGCCACATGCTAACCATGCAAAAGCCAGGGTCCCTGCTGCTGATTCAATGGTTCACAGGAATGCTACCAAAGGTGGAGCTGGGCCATGACAGGAAACACTGAAGTTCCTCCTAGTGTGTGCAAGGCCATAGTGTTTGCAATGCTACTGCAATGTGATAATGACAGCGTTTATGAGGAGGCACAGTTTCACACACTCAGTTGCAAGACAGAGGTCTTTGACCTTTCTCAGAACTGTCTTGCAAAACCTATTGCCACAAGACCTTTGTGGGATTCGTGGAAGGGCTCTTCAGGGATCTTGTGTAACTGGGAGCCCTCTAGTCTGCTTCTCCTGGCCTGTTTGTGCAGTGCATAGGTGTGGAGCTATTCAGGGCTTTGAGATGAGTGAGGTAATGTTCACACGAGGAGTTTCCCAAATTACAGAGGGTGCACACAGAGATGAACAGAGACAGTAAGTAGATTCAGGCCCTCCTCCATTTCCACAAGTCACATCAACTCCAGCCATTAATTAATTGACTAAAGTCAGAACACAGCTCCACCATGGCCTCTCTGGGAAGGTCTGAGCACTGAGAAAGAGGTCATGCCATCAGGACCTGGTGTATTGTTGAGGATCTGTTATTTTCTACAGCAAACTTGTCCCTAGAGTCTCATTCTTGCTTGCCTTTATCTTCATAAAGGGTTCATAAATGAGAATGCAGAATATGTAAGTACCCTCAGCTAGCAGTGAAGAAGACCTTCGTGGAAGGAAAATATGAGAGGGCCTAAATGAACTTCTGCCTTGCTTCTTTGGGAGATAAGAGCCTCTGGATGCAGGTTGCCTTTAGGGGTGAGTTGCTGGAGCAAAGAGACCAGAAGCCTGACTCAGAAGTGACACAAATCCTCCCAAATGTTCTCAGCCTGTCTGATTCTCATGAATAGAGAGAAGTCTCAGAAACTGACTCGGGCACTCAGGAGAAGTGGGGATGGGCTTCCTTCCCTGCTGAGTGCCTGGTGAGTGGGACACATCCTGCTTGTCCAAAGCAATGTGGGACCAACTGCAGAAGCAGGTAACACAGGACCAGTGGGCCCTCTGAGCCAGAAGAGTGTCAGTAGTGACTTGAGAGGATGGGGAAAGTCAGCAGCAAACACCTATGACAGGATGGGCTGGACCTTTTCCTCACTTGGACACTGATACACCACTCTGCAAATCCTTTCCCACTGCAATCTGCAGAGCTGGGGATTTTTGTGCTGAATATTAGCAGCCCTTTAAAAAATTATATATACTGGCTCAGCTCTTTGTAAGTACTTTTGTTATTCCTTTTGCTGCTCTGGCTCTGTTTGTCTTTTATTTGACACCATTGTCAGTGCTGAAGACAAATACACATTTGCTTTGATTTCCTCCTTAGTGTACATATAACTTACAATGGGAAAGCCTGGAAAGTCTGCAGGATAACCTCATAGATAGCTAAGTCCATTCTAAATGGCAATAAAAACATAATCTCCTAATCAGGAGGGAGAGTATACCTTTAAACGTGGTCCAAAAATGCTTTCTTGGATAGTAATACACTGCCATGGTTTTTGTTCAACTCTCAGCCAGGGGTTCAGATTTCTCCCTGGGATCCAGGAACTGAAAGTCACAAGCTACTTGGCATAATTTCATAAAGACCTCAAAGTATAGTTCCCTTCTCTCTAACTACAGGAGCATATCCTCACAGTCAGCTGTTCCTGAATCACCACCTAAAGCCCTGCAGGAAATCGATGAGGGAGCAACAGGACAAGCAGCCTAGTGCATGGCAAAAACAGGGATCTTCATCCTAGAGATGATTGGAACCACTGCTTTCCTTAATTGGAGTTGAAAAGAATGTATTATTAAGAGAGAGGATCCTTGGAACATAATGGCAACATTATTAGCTCTTCTACAGCGGCATTCAAATGGTAATTTAACCTTTGCCTGAGCGAATAGATTAAAGGAAGTGTTCAGAGCAGTCTTTTCTTTATTTTCTTCACTTACTCCTGGCTCACTTGCATTTTTGTCTCTGACTACATAGAAGCAGAGCTATGGAAATTGAAGCCTCCAGGAGGTTCATTCCACTCTTACTCCTTTCCCCCTGTAATTTAGGCACCTGCCTGCTTTCCTCCTAGGAAAAGGGAGAATTTCCCTCTAGGGCTGGCAAATGCTGTTGCAGAAAAGAATAAAGAGGGAGCCACTGTGTGTGGAAGGGGCAGGGCATGCAACAGTCCAGGTCCAATTCTTGAGCTTTCCAGTGTACTGTCAGTATGACAAATGGCTCTTGCTCAAGTGGAAAACTTCCACTGAAATTGTAGTTTCTACAAAATCTAAATTTTCCACAACTCTCTTCTTTTTCTGTATTTGTTCTTCAGGAAAATCAACCTCTGTTTTGTTTTGGTAATTTTTTAGAAATGTTCCATTAAACTGTCTGTGCATTTTGAGAGCTGCAGCCAGTGCTAAGGGGACTCTTGCACGCATATCATGGGAAAGACAGTTTGTCTGGGAAGTTCAGTCCAATGGGGAATACGAACAACAAAAGGCAGTGAAGTACCAAGACCTTACTGAGGCATTGAGCGTAACTTAAATTGAATGGACTTTCAGTGAAATGCATTGGCATACAGAATGAAATATTTGGATGTGGAAATAGTCAAACACTTTCTTTTAGTTGATAACACTGAAATATCTTTGTGTTGCAATTAGGAAAAAATTTGAGGGGGAACTTGAGATTCTTCAAATAATATTAATGTATTAGCTCACATTTTGAATAGAGACAAAACAAATATGGAGTCTTTCATGGAGAAAATAATCTGAATTTCTCCTAATTCCATGAATCATTTGTTCAACTTTCACTTGTGTAAGAACATTTAACACTCACAAAAACTTTAGATAGAGATCCCCAAGGCTCCACAGGAAGCTGCCCAGAGAGAAGGTGGCACTGACCAGGAAGAGATACTGTCCATCTTCAGCCCATATTTGCCTTAGTGCCACCAAAAGACAATCTGCCTGTAGTTAGTGACAGGGCAGAATGTGTGACACACAATATCTTTGCCACAGCAACCAGTGGAGTATACTCATTCAGAGAAATTTCATTTCAAACCTAACACAATGTTGCAGGGGAGAAAGAAAATATTTCGCTGTAGGGCAAAGAATTCTATAATTCTTTAGGTTGGAAAAGACCTTTAAGGCCATTGAGCCCAACCAGACTACTCCCAAACAGGCACTATGGCCAGCTCAAAGCGGGTCAGTTTGGCTGGGTGCACCAGATGAGCTCTTATCCAGCCAGTTCCTAGTGATGAGCAGCCATTTCCCAAATACTGACAGAATTAAGTAGTGATTCCTTTGAGGGCAATCCAGCAAAGAAGCAAAGTGTGGGGTAAACAAATGGATTTGCCAGAAGGGCTTCTGAGGGGATGGCATTGAACAGCCTCTGCCTTGCTTCCAGACATCCCCAGTCTTTCAATCATCTTTTACACGTGGAAGAATTAGAGTAGTCAGGGCAGTACAAGTATATAAATGATCGGAGAATGGTGCTGTCCATTAGTAGAGAGCTGTTTGAATGGGAGAAAGGGACAAACTTTATGCATATGCATCCTTCACAAGTGCATCAATAAACTCTCCTGATGAGAAGGAAGTGTTTCACCTCAGAACTGATTTCAAAACATTTTGTTATCATTTTTAGTCTGGCAGTAAATCTCTTCAGTGTCTTGCTCCATACACTTCTTTTCCTTCCCAAAAGATGGGTCTTATTTCATTTTTGTTTGTTATTATTACTACTAGTGTTATGCTGAGGAGTGTTAATATGCACCAATTCTCCAAAATGTGATTTTTCAGTGTCAGCTGCATAACAGCTGGGTTCTAAAAAGCAATGTACATGCATGCAGGATCACCTTTCACAGCCGAGGTTTGTAGCAGCAAACCGAGGCGAGCTTGCAAACCTCCACCTCTACATATGCTCTCTGACCCATCCCCTCAAGCGGGGCTCAGGTGAGCACACTGGTGCCTCTCCCCTCCATCAGCCCTGATGCCCCAGGGACTCTGCAACAGCACCAAGCACAGGTTGGAAAAAACACTGAGCCCTGGGGGTTCCACTTGCCATCACACACAACCAAGCTTGCCATTTATTTCTCATACCTCAGAAATCTTGAAAACGTGATACATGCAAATAAAACTAGAAGTGGGATTTAGGACTGGATATAATGAATACTGCAAACAATGGTTTGGCTTTGGACCTTGCCACTGAGAGCTGACCTATCAGCACCATTATATCAATATTGCTTAGCCAAGCTACTCCCAGATTTATCTGACACAGCTCTTACTAAGATCTGTCTCTGTGTGTGTGTGTGTGCCTGAAGGAAAAGAAACTTCAGCTGAATGTAAATTATTGCCATTTTCTACCAAGTGCAAAGCCTGCTCAGTCTTTGAGTGGCCATCCTTCAGAGAACTTTCTGTCTCAAGGATTCTTTTTCATTCAAAACCAATATAAGTGTGGAAAGGGTATGCAAAGACAATGGTGAACTGACAGGGTATAAAATTCATAGAAATACCAGGAGAATTTTGAGGAGAAATTTACAGGTAAAAATTTAGAGTGGCACACGAATGATACAGAGTTACAAGGCATGCTTATTGCCTTACTAATGCAGAACCTTCCACTGACCTATTTTGAATGAGCCTTGCCATTAAATGATATCTTTTCTGTGTAATCTGCTGTTGTATAGCAAACCAAAATAATGATCCCAGCCTTGAAGTCCTGTGACTGTGACACCTTTTTTTGTAGATGTGTAACACTGCTGTTTGCATGCCTTGAATATGGTTAACAATCTGCATCAGGGTGGCAGTGTCTGGCTACACAAAATAATTTAAAGTTAATTAAAAAAAATTAATCAGGTTTTGTTTTACCAGTTCAGTGACAGCACTTTGCTGAGAAATTTTTACTTTGGATGTCCCCGTTTTTTGGAGGAACAGCAAAACACTCAATTTCCCTGGAAATACCCAAGTGACAGAGGCAGCCAACATCCCTCCAAAGCAGGTTTCTGCTGTCTGAGGGGCAAGGCTTTAAGATTTGTGGCTGGAGCCACAAGAGGGTTTATATGCTGTATGCAGAAATATGACTCTCAAATGCTCAGAGGTGCTGCCACTGGACTCTGGTGGCACCTGCCATCCCAGTGTCCTTTGTGCTCAAGTAAATTTGCATAGATTCATCACGATCTGCTTCTCCACACAGGAACACTTCAAGCTTTCAAGAACTCCTTGTTCAGAAAGAGTTCTGAGAAAGAGGCCTTGGGGAAGGGGCACAAGGGAAGAGATATGAAGAGAAGCTGCAGGACATGGGGCACCAACATCCATGTGTGAATCTGAGACTGAGTAGAGCAAAAGGAGCTGCCTCCTGAACCTTCTGAAATGAAGACTAATGATGTGGTTGAAGGGAAAAGAGTAGCAGGAAAAAATGGGGCACTGAAGAAGGTTGTAACTGGCAGTTTGGGTTTTATCTCTGATTTTAGCCATTATTTAACCAAATGGGACCAACCCATCTCCAGCACAGCTCTGCCTGAATATATTCAGAAAACAATCTGTCTTCACTACAGTGGTCTCACCTCAGAATCTGCCTTGTATGTCCTCTCTAGTCCTGTTGTGTTGTTCGCTGGCTCTCACCAGCTGGGCAGTGAGAGCAGCAGGATTTACTGGAGTGATGAGGGCTCAGTCTTGATGGCAGGTTTGTGACTGCTGGCTCTCCCCTCCTAGTCAGTCCTGTCAGGGCCTGGAGGGCATGGGCTTGGTTCCCTCCACTGCCTGAGGAACAGAGGTATTTAGTTATGCTCTAAATATTGAGCTAATGAACAGGAGAATGATGTGGATGTGAACTCCGCTATCTTTGGTAGATGTTCTTTGGGAGAGATTTTAAAGGGCTTGAATGACCAAGTCCAGAAAAAAAAAATGTACCAGTGGTTTCTAAGTGAGACAAAACATCCCTTTTTCAGACAAGAATAAAGTACTCAAGTCCTTGCCAGAAACAGGAGTTAAGACCCAGCTTTCTATGTGGCATATCCTATTAGTGAGATAAGGTGTCTCCCCATGCAACTTGCTGGCAATTGTCCTTTTACCTCCATTCACTTCACAGGCACTCTCAGCATCAAACTCATTATGCAAGTCTGATCTACAGTAACAGAACAGCTGTCTTAAGGCAAGCCTTTCCCCTACTTTCTGTAGTAATGAACAGGCTTCTGAAACCAGCCTGTGGTTCCTGGAATGCATCCTTTTGTTTGCAACATACACAAGAAAGATTAAGTAAAGCACCTTCTAAATGCCTACTCTGGCTGCAATAAAAATGGCATTCTTGATGGAGTAGAAATGCCAGTGCTCACATGTGTGATGCACATACACTCTACAGACAACCGTGATAAAAACAGAGTCAGAGCCAAAGAGACCTTAACCCAAGGAGAGAAAGCATGCAGGAAACAAGGGAGATTGTTGCAGGAGTCCTTGAGTTAACTTCTCAGATTGTTACCTGCATATATCTATAACCCATGCTGGTGAGGAATCACCGGGGGTTTATAGACACCCACAGCCCCTGGAAACAAAACACAGCAGCTGCTGGGTGCACTGCAAGGCTCTCCTGTCTGGCCAGGCTCAATAAAAACTGAAGAACACAGGAGAAGATACAGGGTTAGGTATCACAGAGTTTCAGGCTGCAATATCACAACAAATGCAGTGAGATGCTCCAGTTACAAGCAAAGGGAAGCTTTTAAAGGGAAGCTTTCACTTCTTTTAAAAGTCAGTGAACGGTAGAAATTTCTGAATGCCAGAATATCTGCATTGTCAGAGTCCGCATGGATTGCCCAGCAATACTCGGGTGCCTCAGAAGTGCCTTACTACCTTTCTTACTGCAATTAATCCCTGGAGTAAATGTCCTAAGATAAACGGAATTGCAGCGGGGCTGCCCTAGCTGGGTGACTGCCCAGTGGTGCTCCACCCAGCCCTGCATACTTAGCCTGTTACTCATGCTGAGCCTTGGGTCACTGGAGCCTTGCAGCCTCCTAGCTCTGCTGCTGCTCGTCTCTTTTCCACGCCTTTTTGGTGGGGTCACATCTCCGCCCCTAGTGCAGACCTCTTCTCACCCTGTGCCCTGGCTTGTCTTCTGCCTCTGCTGCCTTGTTTGCTTGGCCTGCATGTTAGTTCTGTGGGCATGGGCAGCTGTAGCTGCAGCTTTGTGCACAGTCTGCTTCTGCTCTGTTCTGAAGTGTCCTTGGTGCAATTGCATTCTTGCTATTTCCTTGCTGTGCTGCAAAATAACAAAATTGCCCTGCTCAGACCTGAGGATTAGTGATCCTCCTTCTGCCTCTGGCTTTGCATCTTCTGATCCTGTGTAATCATCATACCATTTGTCATGCATTTTGCAGGAAGCCTGCACATCCTTCAAGTTCCAAATCATTATCCTCCTCCTAAAGACCTGTATTTATTAATTAGGAGTAATCCCTGTTAATTATGAGGAAATACATACAGTTCTGCATGTCTGCACAGAGTATTTCACTGAGTATATAACCCTTGGCATCAGAGATCTGCTTTTGGGAGAATTAAATATGAGAATATATTTGTTTAAGCCTTGAGTCCGCAGGATGTCCATAGAGATATAAGTCAGTTTTCAAGGTCATCTCAGACCTTGTGACCTTTAGGCCCACTCCAGAATTTGAAGACTTCCTGGTTAAATCAGGTTTATCATTGTTTGAAAGGATTTGGCCTCTGGCAAGGAAAGGTGAAAAGTCATCTATATTTGAATGTTTTCTGTATACAAGCTTGGCTGCTGCCCATGATTTTAAAGTTGCCCGCTGTACTCATAGCCTGAAGAAAGCTGTGAAAGGCATAGGGACTCTCTAGCACAATTAGAAACTCATCACGTGTGGCATTAATGAAAAACCAAAGGCACAGATTCAGCCTTTCTTTATACAAGGGTGAGCTGGGAGTTGCTTTGTTGAAGGCTTTGTTGAAATTACTCTGGATCTAGCTCCGAAAATGAAGGTTGGAGAGCCTGCAGAGGGGAGCAGGTTGTGCCACATTTGCATCCCTGCTGCCACAGCTGTACAGTGGCATATGTGGAGCTGATTTTGGAGGCAAGTCCTGCTCATTTATCCTGTCACCTCCTGTTGTCAGCAGTGGGCTCAGCAGCTGACCTCTGTTCATGTGTAAACCCAGAGAAGACTGAAGTTGCAAGAAGTCAGGTGCTGCTGTCAGTAATACCAGTACAACACCTTGGGGTGAGCGAGGCAGATTCTGAGCACGGTTGTGCAATTCTCCCACTGAAATCACCCTGCTACCTCCAGATGTGTGAGAGATGAGAGTCACAGCGGTGTGACTGAAGTCAGCATCTGACACATGAGGGTTTCTCTGACTCACCCAAAGCAATGCTGATTCTCCAGGTTCACCTTAGTGCGCTTTCAAGTCAAAATTCGTTGAAATGGGCTTAAATAGACACACTCCTACATGTGGAGTGACTCCATCTGTTTAAGGAAAGGGACAAGTCAGCTCTGTGGATGATTTTTTTTCTTTATTTCCTTGTAGGTTTGCAGTGTCTCTGTCCCCTGGGTTAACTCCTACTAGCACAACTACCAGGAGAGTCAAAAGATACCCTGATGTTTCCAAACCTGTCTGGATCCTCTCTGTGACAGCAGCACACAGGTGAGACCAGTATTGGGGTAGAACTCTGACTGGTCTCCCTGCGTTCTGAAAGGAAGGAGTGGCACAGGTTGCTCCACGGTGTAAATCCTGACGGGCTCTGAAACACCAGCTGTTTTCCTGGAGTGGATTGCCATGGGGCCAATAGCCCTGTGCTCTTACTCCTTCATGCCAGCACTTTCTGTTGACATCACCTTGAATGCGCTTCCAGAATGCACTGGAGACATGGGAATATTTGAAGGGAATATTTGAACGGGATGCTGCCTGTCTGCCCCAGCTCCTGCTGCCCCTCAGCCCGTGACAGAGCTCTTCTCTCCGAGATGTGGCTGGCAGCACTCAGAGGCCTTTGCCACGTGCAAAGCTGTACCAGGGAGAGGGCAATGTGCCTGCTGAACCCAGGCTTGGAGCAGCCCAGGACTGCCAAGTTCACTTGTGGGGCCGATCTGCAGTGGGTAGATTTGTGTGGGGAGAACATGCACTGCAAATGTGTAATTACTGGATTGGGGTTTTATTTCAACGAAGGAGAAGGATTTTGCCAAGGGATTGCTCTATAGATTGCAAAGCAAGGCTGATTTTTTTTTCTTTTTTTTCTTTTTTTTTTTCTCTTTTTTTTTTTTTTTGAGGGAGCCCTTTGTTAAAATCTTGGCAGCAGATCTCTGCCGGGAAGACAGAAGTGCTCTGTGCTGAAGCGCTGTTGGCACATCCTGCCGGCCGGCGGGGCACGCAGCGGCAGCGGGGAAGGCTGCCATCTCATGGCGAGCCTCACTCGCCTACAGCGCTCTCCGCTCGCCCTCCCCGCTGCCCAGGTCCAGGCCAGGTTGATGCTGAGGAGACTTTTCTGCAGCTCCAGAAGCAGCCGATATCTTCTGCTACGGGGTTTTGTGCTTTAACTTTGAGACCAAATCTGGCAGAGCCTAGAGTTTTCTGGTTTCTTGCCTTGTCCACGTTTTATGCGAGAGCAAAATGGTAGGTAGTGAAAAACCATGGGGGCAAGGCAACCACCCATCTGAGAAGAGGCTGACTGTCACAGATGGTTTTAGTGGCGACTTTAGGCTGATATGCTATTGCCTGTGACAGCAGCTTTGCTGAATCACAGTCCTGAATGGAAATTCCCCTGGAACCGCTTGTGGGTTACAACTCATAATTTTGGGATTCTTTGGTATTCATCACTAACCTTCTGCCTCAGCTCACACATCCCACGCTCTTGCGCTCGCTGTCTGCCCTCCGCCTACTGAAAATGTACCAGTGCTCGCCCAACACAAGCTGGGTGCTCCCTCTCCATTCCACGGGATGTGGCAGCTCTGTGGAAGGCTTCAGAGTGTTTCCAGAAGTTTCCAGAAAACCCTGGATGTGAGCCTGTGACTGAGAGGTTCAGCTTTGGCCTGTGAGACCTTCTATACAGAGTGAAAGAGTCCTGGCTGGTCAGGGGAAGCCCAGCATAGCAGTATGGGAACAGGCAGATAGCCAGCATCCATGCTGACAGCAAGGGGGATGGAACAGAAAAGGGGACTTTTAAAGGTGACAAAGGTCTCTTGTTCAGGGAAATGGTCAGAAATTTTATCACTGTAAGTGCTTTGAATGCATCTGTGGTGAGGAAAGGGAGAAACTGTATTTTAAAACATTGTCCAAGTCACAACAGCATTAACAGCTGTCTGAAATATGTGCTGAATGTGCACACCCTGGACATGTGCATGAATATGGATTCTCTGAAGTGAATGGGCCCTACCCACTACCCTGGCTCCCATAACCACTGTCTGAGTCCCACTTGTGGAGATCTCTGTAACGCAGCATGCTTGAAGGAGGAGGACACAATCTTTCAGCTGTAGTTTCTGCCTGGAGAAAACATCTATATTGACTCCTCATTTTCCTTAGAAAGTAGGTTATTTTTTTTTTAAAGCTGCTTCTTGGAGCAGTGGAGGCCAGGGATAGTGCTGTGGGTAAGCACAGGATGTGAATCAGGCCACTTTCAGCTGAGGGGGTCCAGGCTGCTGTACCTTACAGGTTTCACCCATGAGGCTTTTGAGTGGATCAGAAAAAAGGGAGAGAAGCTATTTTTCACTTGTTGAAAGAGAATAACATTTTATAAGGAATACGCGCTCTATCCAAAACCCTCACAACTTTAATTTCTGCCAGTAAACAGAATAGAGGTGTCAAAAGACATTCCAACAATGGAAAGAAAAGCATTATATTTTACACCAGGATTTTCCCAATTTCTTTTGTGTTTCTGCACAGATATAGAAGGTCAAGCCTTTCCAGGTGTCTTTCCATGTTGTATCCTAATCATATGTTTCTGTCCTGTCTCCCCAAACCCTTCCTCTGAGTTCCAATTTTACCACTTCTCAGCTTGGCACGTTTGTTTATAATGACCCAAATCACTTCCTCTCCTTCTGAAAAGGACAAAAAAAAAAAAAAAAAAGAACAACACCCATTCATTTTTAGATAGTAGCCACATGCTCAGTTGAGTCTGCACGCTGGGGAGGCAGCTGGGAAGGACAGAGCAGCGAGCAGCTGGGAGTGGGCAGGTGTAGGAAGCTCTTAGTCAGGTTTGTCATGGAAAGTCATAATGTGCAGTTACAGGGCAGCACAGGCTGCCAGGAGGGTGCTGCAGTTGCGCTGGGATAGTGTTGTTAACACAGTATATACTGACCTTGGCAGTTTAATCCAGTGTAAGGTTTCCTGTGCTGCCGTGTCTCAGCAGCCCTCTGCTCACCCCTCCTCAAAGCATCCACAGGCAGTAAGCTGTGATGGTGGAAGGATAAGGCTGAAAAAACGGAACCACCCACAAAGAGATGATGTACAGATAAAGAATCAGAATTCGCAGAATCACAGAATTGCTTGGGTTGGAAATGACCCCTGAGATGGGGTCCAACCTTCGACTGATCACTGCCTTGTCATCTAGACCATGGCACTAAATGCTGCATCCAGTCCTTTCTTAAACACAAAGAGAGAGGTAGATATAGCAGGGAATAGTTCAGTTTTGCTCTGAGTTCAAATGATTTCACTGAGTCACTTCTGAGTGCAGTCCCATGACCAGTGTTTCTGGAAGGCAAGGATGGAGGGAAAAACATAGATTTATATCCCAGTGAGTGTAAATGAGGACCACTGGAGTAAGCAAAAGCAACCTTTTGCTAGGCCTAGAAGCACTCTCAGGTTGTTCCTAGTGAGGGTGGTGGCAGATAGGTGGAACAGATGAGGTGTGACCAGCAAGGCTCCTGAACTTACGCAGGCCCAGAGAATGTGCACTAAGTGTATAAAAACCTGAGCTGGAACACACAATGCTTAGTGTCCATCAGCTGCAAACTGACAAGAAGCTCTTCAGAGTTACTGCACAGCCAGGAAAAGAGGAAGAGTTGTCATCCAGGATTCTGTGTTGGTAATAGTTCTCCCTTGCCTTTTGCTGGGGAATGGCTTGGCTCTGAGCTCTGGGATGACAGAGGGGACAAGATCAGCCCTGACATCCCTGGCATGCTGTGAGGATTTCTCAGAGGTGTTTGTGCAGCAGAGATATTACAAGCACAGTGTCCCTGCTGCAGACAGGAAAAAAGCTTGAGTCCAACCAACCACTCAAGGTGTAAACTTGGTGCTGATGAGATATCTTATCCATAAAGGAAAAAAAAAGAGGAGGATTATTTTTTTCTCTATGGGGACTGCTATTCATACATTACAGTTTGACTTCTTCAGTAGGAAGAAGAACACTCCCTATATGTACAATAAGGAAATCTAACATAGTAGAAGCATGGTGTGCACTAGTTTTCTATTAAAAGCTTTTTTGCAAAAGGGGTAGGGAAAAGCAAGAGTGATTAACTAAAAAGTACTTTTCCTCTTGGAAACACTACTTTGTTTCAGATTATTAGGAGAAGTTGTTGTTCCCCATACACACACACATGCTGCTCTCCATCTGGGATTAGGTCCTTCAGTGATCTTTCCTGAGAATAAAGCACATGTTAGCCTAAGTCCATGTGGATCCACCAGGCTGCAAGAACTTCTCCAAGGTGTCAAGTGCAGTGACTATTTACCTTCACTGTGGTGGATGTGGCTTGAACATCTCTTTGGAGCCACCTGCTCTTGCTGTGTGGACTGCTGTGGGAGCTAGCAGGGCTTAGTTAGCTTTTTGAATATTTGAGGGATCAGATGCATGTGAGACCTGGAGCTGGGAGGGGGATAGGAATGCTGAATTGGGTGGTGGTGAGACGAGAGGGAGAGAGGAAAAGGTCTGTGCCGCTGATAGCCAGGGAGCTGCTGGCCTGGCTGGATCATCTCACCAAACCTCACTCCTGTGCCTCCCACGAGGTTCCTGGGTTAAGTGAGCTAAACATGGGTTGCTAATGCTGCATCTTACATCCTGTTTTAAAACAGCCTGGACACGTAGTAAAGTACGCATGCACATCTGTTTCTTTTGATGCTTCTGGAAGAGGGGGTGGCAAGCCAGCATTCATCAAGTGATGGAAAAACTGGGACAGTCTGGCTTGAGCTGGCACTGAACAAGAAGGGGCAAATCCAAAGCAAACATATGGGGGAGAGGTATGAATTGTTTATGCTCTGTTCTCACATAAAAGCAGTAGCAAAGTAAAGGGCATGGAAACGGCACCACAAATTAGGAACTGGCTCTTGTGGGCCTGAGCTAGCAGGGCATTTCCAATATATCTCAATGTCTCCTGCAGGAATCAGATCAGAGCTGAGTCAGGTTAGAAAACTCTCCAAATTTCCATATCACTGAAAGAGTCTTCTGTCCACCAAAGCATGAGATTTACCAAGAAATGGGGGTCATGCAAAGGCAACTATTTCAGACTAGCATCAAAAGGCATTCCCTTGGCATTGGCAAAAATTGGGCTATGAAATATTTTCTTCATTTCTCCTCACCGTAGAACATGAGTCTTACTTGCTGAACTCCTGGGGTGCCAATCGCACCCAGGCATGATTGGCCTTTTGTGCTCCAGTGTGAGGGATGGCGTGGGGCTTCAGAGGTCCTCTTGGGCCTGCCAGCTTTGGAGCTGTTTCACAGCTGCTGGAGCACTGCCACCTTGAAGGTCTTTTAATGAGTGGTGTAGTGTCTGGCAAGTAACTTGCCTTCAAGTGAGTGTGACTAATCATGAACCTTTTCAATAATGCTGACGACCCAGTCTCTCTTCTCTCACTCTGCCCAAGCCTGCTGAAATAGGAGTAAATTTGCTTTATTCTGGCAAAGGCAGGAAGTTATGAAGAGCCCCTAAAAGGCTTCCAGTTCACCATGCCTAGGTTTTGCAGTGAGTGTAATTATCAGAGTTGTTGTGTGTGTGTTTTGAGAGCAGCTAAATAGCTCCAAAGGTCTGGAAGATCGCACTCTGTCCCCAACCCCTGGATCATTTGCCTGAATGCCTAATTTCTGTGCTTCACTGGTACAGTGTGCTCCTGCAAAGGCAATAAGCTGAAGCCTATTAGAGTTCACAACTCTGTGTTAACTGTTTATGTTTGTTTTATTGGAAATGTCCTTATTGTCTGCATGAGCAGCAGAGCCAGAATGCGGCAGTTTAGTTATTGGTCTGTGCTAAACTTGATCTGGCTTATTTTATTGGAGAATGAGATCTTTGTCTCATTCTTTAATGAGTTCCCTTGGACCTATAAGGAAACAAAAATGAAATATAGCTTCATATGATATGCATAAGTATATTGTATTATTTGTTCTCTGAGAGGAATGTTGCGGCATTGTTTTCCCCAAATGAAAAGTGCACGCATAATGAAGAGAAAGCACAAAGTTTGGGAAATTTAACTTGAGAAGGAGAAGAATGGGAAAATATCAGTAAGTTACAGAAGAAAATCTGCTGCTGAGAGATTTTGTTGTGAGGACATAGTTCTCAAAATTGTTATCAATATCATTTAATGGGACTTGGAGAATAAATGGTATCATTGGTCTCAGTCATGCGCTTCGTATGGCCTGGTGGATGACACATCTCTAGTGCTGGAGATCTCATCCAGCTCTTTTCAATCAGGTCTGTGCATGCCACCTTCACAGCAGAACATGTAAATCTCAGCAGAGGAAAACTGGTTGTTGTTGCTGACACCACTTGATCACCCTCTGACACCAACCATTCTATGATTCTATGATTTTTGGTAGCTCTCCACAGAGCCAGTCAGGAGGGTGAATAGAAAGGTGATACTGTGTTGTACAAATCCTACCCATCCGAGCCAGTTTAGTGGGTTTCTAGCAAGTGGATCTGTTGCCAGCATTGAAATATCTTTGCAGAAGGAAAAGTGGAACTTAAATTGCATGATTCACACTTAGTTATTTACACTGTTTATATCATACTGTACGTCAGGTAGAATTGTACTTTCTTGTCACAATTTTGGAAGGACGTGAGAAGACAAAGGTTATAAATTAGGCTGCCTAAGGCAGGGATGGATGCTGATGTCTTTGAAGTTCACTACCAATCCCAGCAATTTATTTTATGAGTGTTTGTTGGAAGGAAAAGGTAGTAAATGCTAAAACTCAGGAAAAACAAATTACTTCTGTATATTGAATGCATTGTCAACTTAATGGAAAGAAGACAGTCCAGAGAGGACTCTATTTACTACAGGCCATGGAAGAAGAAGGCTTTGCTTTAATAACAACTTAAGAAGTAAAGAAATTTAAACTCTATGAGAATTAAAAAACTGAACAGTGTGTCTCCAATAAATTCCTATCCCTTTTCATTTCTTGCCGATCTTTTCTTCGAAATTTGATTACTTCAACACAGAAGAGATTTAGCAATTTTAGAGGATGTATCTCTGCTCAACAAATAAGTACATTAGTCTTTTCCTAGTTTTTGTTAGTCAAGATACATTTGAAGTGTTTTTGAGATCCTTGTTGCTCAGTCTTTTAAGTAATCACCCATTCAACTACAACAATCAAAAAATCCCAGTTTGCTGAATTTGTATTTTTACTACATTCAGCAATATTCTCTCCCACAGAATCAAGACCCCAAGTTTAATCTAATGCATTTGCATAATTGTTTTTCTGTCTATTTTTGTTCCAACACACAAAAGGTGTCTGGATTTCTGCAAGGTCTCTCTGCTGTGTCAGTTTGGTGTAGTTAAGTGCTTATGAAATTGAGGCAACTCCTGCCTCTGTTGGTGTGACACAAATGCATTTATCTGCCAGGCAGTCCTCCCCCAAGAGATACCTGCATGCTTAGCTTCTCATGGAGATGAGAACTCAGGGGTCTGAGTTCTCATATATAGTATATGTATACTATACGTATATCATCGTATACTCATCTCAGTATACGATGAGACTTTAGTATACTGTGCCACTGGAGCAGGACACAGGCAGAGAGAGGACAGGAATGGGTGTGGCACTTCAGATGTTATCCTGACATTGCAGAAACATCACTAGAAAAGAATTTTATGTTGTGCTTCCATTCATCTTCACCAAATTGTATTGCAGGGAAGATCTCTCCCAAGCCCAATAAATGTGAAGTTAATTAGAGGCCAGAGCAGGATCTCAGCTAGAACTAAATGCTCAGCAACTGTTTCTGTGTAGTCAAACTACTAGGGAAAGGCATCATGCTGATGGTAACCGAGCTTGTGCTTACTGTTCTGGCAAAACCACTCCAAAACAAGTTCAAGTCTTAAAATTAGCCCTCCCCAACACTGTCATTGCACTTGGCATCAGCCTTTTCATGCTGTGGTTATTGAAAGAGCTGTATCCATTATTGCATCTGCATTTCTTGCATGCTTTTTCTTACTTTTACACTTCCTTTAAACGTTATGTCTTTTCTTTCATCACTCCTTTAGGTATGTGTTTTACTGTCCAGTGAGGATACAGTAGAAGCTATATCTGTACAGGGACTGTCCTTTGATTGTAAGGAATTGGGAGCAGAGCCAGTGAGGCTAATTTTATTTCTGTTGAGTCCAATATGTTTACAGGGATGTGAGTGCCTGGAGAAAAAGTGTTTTTTGGGAAGGAGTCTTTTTTTTCTTTTTTTTCTTTGTACCCCTCCTGAGGCTTATTATGGAAAAACTTGGGTGAGAAATTAACACCATTTGTCCCTCAAATTTGATTATGAAGGAATTCTTACAGAGTGGGAGGTCTTATTTATGGAGCAGGTTCTCAGGTGAGTACAGGTGTTCAGAAGATGTATTTCTGAGACATTAGCATGTCTAAGACCTCAAACGAAAAAAATACACAATATTTCCTTTTCTGCTTTGCTTGCCTCTCAAAAAAGTGTCTCTTCCAAGGGCCAGAAGACATACCAATGAATATTGGCCTACTGTGTAAAACACAGTTCCCAAAAGGCATGGCACACATATCATTAGCAATATGAGATCCACATCAAAGTTATAGACAAATTACTGAAGTTGCCTAACTTTTTTTTTTTAGTGTTCATGTACGCAGCTCTGCACAGAGCTGCTGCCTCTATGTGTGTAGCAAAGTACCTCCTGGAACCCCACATGGAGTTACTTTGAAGTTTGCCCTAAAGTATGGCTGCAAGCATAATTGTGCTACTTATTTTTCCCCCTTCTTCTTCTTTCCAGTTAGATTAAACTTAATTTTTGATAGACAGAGAGAATCTTATCTAGTTTGTGTTTGTTTTCAGAACAGCAGCATGCAAAACACTGAGGAACAAGTGGGCCTGGGGAAAAAAATTAAAAATCAGGGAAATGAAAGCACGCTTAGACCTGAACAGATGAAAAATTTCTATACCCCTCCACTTTTGTAATGCTCAATATTCAAATACCTGATTCACTGGAAAGATGAGCCCAATACCCAATGAGCCCGAAAATGTGTGAAAGCAGGAGACTGCATGCACAAGTGTGTTCTAATCACACAAAAATATTGTTTGGTGCTCATTCTTGAAAAATCACATGGGGTCTTATGAAAATTACAAGTTTATTTCCATGCCATGTGCAGTATACACTGCACCTTGTGTAAATTGCTGTAGGGAGGCAAAGTACTATTCTTGGATCTGCAGGGCACCCCTGAGCTTTGATATTTGCTCTTTGATACTGCCAACTGTGAGAGCTCCTCACATGTAGCAAGGGCAAAACATCAATGCTGAGTGTGGCATACACTGATCTTGGAGGAGAGCCTTGCCCAGAGAGCATTTCAGTGAGCAGAATTTTAACTGTTTCTCTGGACTCTGCCCAGACAGCTCCTGGTGATGGGTCACTATGGAGCCTGCAAGGATCACCCTCTGAAAACAGTGCATTTATCACTGTAGGTACATCTAGGGTTCACTTTGTTTGGATTACTACCAGTTTACACCCCGAAATTAGAAGCAAGACTGACTTACCGTAGGTAACTTCCAGTTAAGTTTCTTGGTGTGGGCAGGTGTTCACTGAGCCACCCTGCAGAGTCCTGCTGAGCTTTGTGAAGCTGGAAAAGGGAATAGGGTTTCCACTGAATAGAAACCCTTTTAGAGCTGGGCCCAAACTCTCCCTTGGGATGCACGTGAACACAGCTGCAGCAGGAGAGAATATATTGCAAGTACTCCTGAAGCCTCTGAAACCCAACTGGCCCTGATTGTCTCTTGTGTTGGTCTGATTTGCACATAATTCAGACACCCTCTTTCTCCAAACTGAGTTCATCAGTCCAGGAGTGGAAGCCAACCCTGATTCCCTGAGTACTGCTGGTAGAGAATGAAAAAACCCATAAACAAAGCAATATATTAGTAACTACAGAATAATTTCCTTCCAACTTGTAGAGAATTAGCCATTCTAATGCAATATTGTCAGAAGTTAAAAAATATAATCCGTGTTAGTGAATGTGACTCCAGTAGTATTTTAAGTAATGTCCATGGGAAAGGTTTTGTAAATAACCAAAACGGATTATTCAAAAAGCAAAGAAATCAGTAACCCATTTTGTTGCCTCTTCTATTCAGAAATTGCCTTTGTTATATGTTCATCATGAAGTCTTTTGTGACTAAATATAAGCTATAATATAGTGAATAATTGCAGGAAGGTGGTTTGTTCTATATTTAATCACTTCACCTGACCTTTTAAAAGACTCTGTAATATTTCTTGGTAACAAGAACCCATGTTATGCTGTGGTTTGAAACCATGATGAAGGCCCATTCCCCCTATCCTTAAATACAGCCAGAAGGCTGTGAGAAATCTCTTGGATTTTGTCTTCTCCTGTTTTCAAAACATCATGAGTGAGTGGAGATTTGCAAGCAATGGGCTGGCTGGGCATCTTTTGATCACTGGAAGTGAGTTTTAATTTAATCTGGCACTTGGAGTTGGTAGCATCATGTCAATAAAAAATGAATTGCTCCAGGTATTTTTGTGGTTTCTCATTTTGTGAAGCCTGGCTTATTTAGAAGGAGAGTTAGCATGAGCAAAGTAATCACATTTAATGTGGTTGCATGCTGGAATACAGTTGACTTTGTGCCAAGCTATGGAGCTCATAGCACAGGGCTGCTAACAGGGAGTGCATTTCTGAGAGGCTTTGGGGACTAGTAAAGAGGTCTCCTACTGCAAAACCTGTTTTCTTTGTGCCTTTCTGGACAATTCCTGAGGCAGATGAACGGCTGCATGCCCTGAGGCCCTGGTCTGCAGAGCACAGCTGGAATCAGCTCTGCTGCCTGTGAGGTTGAGACTGGAGCATATATCCTTGCAACCTGGCCTCTTTCACACTGGGAGGGGAGGAAGGGTACCATGCATTTCCAGAAGTCTCCTAACTGTGGTACCCTCCAGGGTTAACCTATCCCTAGTAATCTCTTCAGTGTGTTCAGGGATTTAAGGCTATCAAAGCTACAAATTATAGATAGAAGATAACATGTTGGAAACTTAATAATAGCCAGCCCAGACAGACCCAGGGATAATCATATCAATGCATTGTTACAGCAACAGGAGATGTTGCATGTCCTGCATACACATGCACTCATATCTCACAAATGAGCCTGCCCGTGTGTGTTCCAGCTCCGTGTGTGAACCGAGCGTGACCATGGCAGCAGAGGTTTGTCTTGGGTCGTGAGACAAAAGGCAAATTTTACAAAAGCAAAGTATCTGCTAAGCTGGCATTTCATACAGTGGTACAAAATATTGTGTTACAGGCTGTGGTACACTTTGAATGACTTTGCTATACATCGGTGTTTAAACTGGCAGTGTGCACACAAATAAAGGTTTGTCAAAGTGTAAGCTGAGCTGTTTTACACCATCTCTTCAAAACTTTTAAATTTACCCTCTTTTCAGTTTTCCTTTGGATCTCCTACTGTTTCAAGTTACACTTTAGATAATCTGACTAAACAGAGTAGAAGAAACCTCCCCTTTTTGAACTCTGTGTGTGTGATACAGTTATTTTGTGTCTCTTGTACTCTCCCCTCTTTTTCTTTGTTGCTTATAAAGCCAAAAGGGGGGAAAGTACACAAATCATGATAAAAAAATGATAATCCTTGGAAAATATAGAGACGCAATATGTTCCAACTATATTTCAGTGTTTCTTTAAAACATCACCAGCAGGTTTTGTTTTGCACTTTATTCTTGATGCACAGCTTTGTCAATTTGAGTCTTCTTGGCTCCATTTGAAGTAATGCAAAACAGTTAATAGCCTTTGGAAAAAAATCCACTAGGAACAAATTCTTTTGACTTGACACTTAACCTGCACACTTCCTCTGGCTCTGAGTTCCTCAGCCCTGATTACTGACAAACAGAGTACAACTTTGGACTCATTTAAAATTCAATTGCAGAACACACCAGACAAAGTCATTTAGCAGTACATCAATGAGAAGGGCAGGCTGTAAATCTAATGACCTGCTTCCATTCCTAATTTCTAAGATCCCACTGTCACTAGTATTGGCAATATCTGACACTCACATGTGGCAATGTATCAAATGCTCTGTTAATATGACAGATGTATTTTTTATAAAAGAGTATCTCTCTCATCCCTCTTGGATACAAAGATGAGCTGGCAAATGCTTTGAGCAAAGCTCAGTGTTTACTCTTTTCCTGTTCCCATGCCGCTTATTAAAGTGGTTTAATAGAAAAGCAAGGTATAAAATCAACTGCTACATCAATGCAATCCAATAGTATCACTTCAAAGACAAGCATACTGTTAACTTTCCATTGGAATCAACTCATCTGAGGCAGCATTTTGAAGTCACAGAATATTAACACATAACCTTGTCAACAATCATCTGTAGCTGGTGAAGGCCAGTGATTTTCACTTCATAGTGCAACCATCTCAGAAGCCAGAACTGAATAAATGCAGGTATATCCAGGTAACAAAACTTGTCTGATAGTGGCTTGAGACAAGAAAATCTGGCATTTTAGGTGCCCCTTGGAGAGGAGTCTCAGGAGAATTCATATCCTTTGTTTTGAATCCTTTCTCAGTCCCCAGTGACACTGTCTTGAAATAAATCTTATCTGAGGCTGGTGTCTCTGCCAATATACCTATATAAGCCTTTTGTTCCAATACACACAAAGAGAGCACTTTGACTTAAATACTTCTCTAGATGGCTCTTACAAGCTGACAGCATTAAGTTTCATAACAAACAGATGTTTTTATTTTATAAGCCTCCTCCATAAAAGACTTTCAGTGTTCTGTATTTCAACAGAGGCACAATGGAAAATTATAAGGGTCTAGAAACAGTACTCCTGTGGGAACCTGAAATGACTGATTATAGCTACAGCAAAACACATCTACAGCTGTGGAGACATCGACAGTGAATGGTGGGAAAGGGTGGATGGACAAGATTAGATAAAGGCCAAAGGTTTAACATCCTGATGCTGGAGGGATTTCCACTGGTAGTGGAAAGGGGCGGTTGCCCTGCTTCTGTGGAGGCACTGACTTCCAAACTGACATTTGGGGGAGGCAGTCCAGGGCTGCTGCCTAATGCCAAGACAGGTAACAGAGCTGTGAATCCAAGAACATCCACGTGAATTCAGTGGCAGTGTATCCTTTGTTGCCTTGAAAGCAGCAGGGGAGCAGCAGGAGCAGCCTGGCAGGCTGTGCTGTGGGAGTGGGAAAAGGAGAACAGCGACACAGCACCTCAGGTGCATCACCCTGGAGCCTCTGGAACACCAGCTGGGTTTAGAACTTGTGGGTCCCTTGAGGCAGAGACCCAGCCCAAGGGGAATGCACACTGTGTGGAGGGAGGCCACCTTTTTGTTTTAACAAATGTTGCCAGGAAGGAGGAGAATGGGCCTCCCTGTCTTTGGCACAGGGCTGAAAAACCTTGTTTTCCAAACTGGCATGCTTTTGTGTGCTGCTTTGCTGCTTGCTGCCTGAACCACCCCAGTTTACTACTGAAAACTGAAATGGTACCTCTACTTTTTCACCTTTTTGAGGCAAAGTGTCCAGAAAGTCAGAGGAGCAGCTAAAGGTGTCTCCTCCCACACTTCTTGCTTATTACTAAGGGGCAAGGGTGTAGCTGGTTTAAAAGGAGTGTAGAGACAGTCCCATTTTGTGCTGCCCCCCCCGAGAGCCAGTGTTGCTCACACCTTTCCTCCACAAATTCCTCTTTTTGTACAGCCAAGCTGCCGCCAGATAAGGGGGGCTTATCACAATGAAGCCAATCTCTCTCTAAACCAGCTCACAACCTTTTATTTCTGCTGACTCAGCCTATCAGTCAAGCTAAAGAAATCTACCAGAGTGCCAGGTGTGAGGGAAGGAATGGGAATGGGAATGAGAGGGCATCGCCAGCGTTGGCAAAATACCTTTTCTGGCAGTGACACAGCCCAAAAAAATTGTCTAAAATTAACCTGGAACAGTAATGGGAAAAGATTATTTGTCTACTCTGTGCTATTTAAAGGTCTCCAAAATATAAAGCGATTTTTTTTGAGTTTATTATGTCAGCATTTTCTAACCCTTAGGCTAAAACAGGTGGACTCAGTACCTTAGAACTATGATAAAATCTTGTCCTTGTGAAACGCATTGGCGTTCCACGAATGAATTCAGGGGAACTAGGATTTCACCCTTGAAATAAGACCTGGATTTCTTGGTTTGGATGTGTCACTTCAGCTACTCTGTATGCTTACTGTTTCTTGACATCAGGAATAAAGCAAATATTCCTGAGTTTTTGCTTCTGAAGCCTTGCAGAAAGGCAATGTAAAATTTCCTTTGCATATACATTTGACTGCCCATCCTTAATATTTATTTTGAAAAAGACTTTGTTCCAAAAAAATTATTTGCATGAATATTTGTGGAAAGAAAAACCACAACAGATGCAAAGATATCTAAAGCAGATTCCTTTAAAAATTTCCACTGTTTTTGTATAACTACTTCACAGCATTCATCCAGTCTGGCTGGTAAAAAGAAGCATTTTAGATCTTTTGGAGAAAAAATAATTCTTGCAACAGATACTTTCATGGACAAACAAGTTTGAACAACCCATTATTTCTTTGTAATCTCTTCCTGACTAGTTACAGATGGAACAAGAACTAAGGAAAGAGGGAAGAGAGATTCTCACCATCCCATTTTCATACAATCGTGGAAACTTAAATTAAAATAAAAAATTAAAAATCTCCTGTCACTTCTTCTCCTAGCTCATGATGCCTTTCCAGTGCATATTTTCCAACTGGTTTTGTTCAGACTGGTGCTGCCAGTTTGTGATAAAACAGCGGAAAAAAAGCCATCTTTTGAAAAATGTGAACTTTCCACATGACATGGAAGCTGGTGACTTCACAAAGCTCTTGCTTTGAGGTGCCTCAGGAAGAGGGAAGAGGTCAGCTGGAGAGTTGTGGAAACAAGAAGCAGTTGGTTGTAATATTAAAGGGTGTCTGACCATGTGCAGACACTTCAACTGTGAAATTTTTGTCCGACAGTCTCCTGGTAATCCACATAATTAGTCTAAAGTAGTCACCTGGGCTCTCTGTGAATCTTCCTCTGGGTATCCCTCTGTCTATCCTCTGTAAATGGAGAAGACAACTGGCTTGAGTCAAGTGACCAGTTTAGAGATGAGATGAATCCTTCTTTTCATGAAATCATCATCTTTAGGCGGAGCATGACAGTAAAGCAATATTTATATTCTGGATTAACCACAACAAAGACTTTGTTCAATCCAAATCTCACAAGAGATGTGGGTCCTGCAGTGCTAGAGGGGTATCAGAGCATGCTAAGCTCCTCTATAAGCTGGAAAGTCAAAGCAGTACCTACTCTGGGTGAGTTCCAGTTCAGGCTCAACTGCAGGTAAGTTGCTCCTGTTTAGTTCTGGTTAAACCAAATGAAACTTTCAGAAAGCAGATTAGCTTATATATGTATATATGTATATATAAAACTGGATAATTTCAACAAAATTCAGTTCCATTTTCTGTATTAGTCTGGAAGGCAGCTGATCTTCAGGTGGGTCCATAAACACATGCTGAAATAAAGAGCTTTCCACCTTTCATTTATCACTCCATTCATTCAGAATAAAATGGAAACTACCTTTGGTCCTGCAGGATTTTACTGTATAATATATGCCTGCCATCATATGACAGAGATCTAGTCCAGAAAATAACCCATGACCATGATGGATGTGAATTACATTCCTTTTAAATAACCAGAAGACACTGGAGAAAATCTTAAATACTTCAGGAGATGACCAAGAGATGCTTTCCAACGTTAGACATTTTATTCTCCTAATAAGGAAAAGTCATGTTGTACAACTGTATAATCTCATCCCATCAGTAAAGTCTATAAAAATAGACCAACACATCTTTTCTTGCACCTTATATATTGTGTTGATGTATGTCAGTAAATTTTAATTTATTAAGTTGCTACCTTTGTGCAAACATGGATTGGTATGGATAAAGCAAAAACCATCTTGGAGTGATGCCATTAGAACCGACTTGCCCTGAATCAGGCCTTGTTGTAGTGCTCAGATGCAGTATTTCAATTAGAACAATAAAAGACCAAGGCTTCCAGACATCATTAATTAAAATTTTCTGCTTAATCTCTGTGGAAGGCACAAAATCAACATTGTCTTAGTTCTTTGAAAATCCTTGGCCCAGCCAGCTCCAGAGCCTGTTTTCAGAAGTTCAAGTTGAGGAGAAGTTATGCAGAAGGGAAGCAGTGAGAGTGGTATGGACATACTGCCTGGACATGGCACCCCTCAGTTAAATGAGGGGCCAAATCTGTACATGGGTATGTGCTTTGCTCACAGAAAGCCACCCTTTGTCTGCCTTAACTCCTTCTCTGCTGGGCACATAACCAGTTCCATCATCATTCCTAAGGGATAACCCTTTTCCACATTCAGAGAGGAAGCACGGAGACAAAGGGAGCTTGAAAAGAGCCAGCCTCAAACAAAATTCTACAGACTTTAAAAAAGTACGTTTTTGCAGGTGAAAAAAAATCAATATGGCTGAAATCAGCCAAATTGGTCTACACACCAAGCTAGAAGAACTTTCTATTTGAATTATTTTTATTTTTCTAATAAGGAAAAGTCAACTGCTTGCCAAAAATAGCCTATAGCTGTGACGTGAATGAGCCACTGTTCCCATCTTGCTGAGAACTCACTGGACTCTGCCTGCTTCAGAGGGCTTTATAATACCAGGTAATACTATAGCCTAACATTTTGCCCGTGACGTCTTTACAAGAAAAGGGACTTTGAGTTCCTGCTAGTGCGTATGTCTACCAAATAAAAAGCAGCAGGAGAAAATTGTGCTTCTGTCTTACACTGGTAGGGCTTCAGTAATTTTGGCAACCTTGTGCCAAGGGAGTAGAAACCAAAATCGTGCACCTAAGCTTTCCAAATCAACATCAACAAAATCTATTGCACTGTTTGTCCAGATCCATCCTTAGCAACTGAAGCTTTATAACCTATGCTTCATCTGAGCTGCTAGTAAGATGGAGTAATAGAAAATAGTTTAAACCAATGAGAAAATAAATAATAATCATGCAGACACTGAAATGTACAAATTATCCCAATTCTGTGAAGTGTGTAACTGAATAAACTGAACTATGAATCAATACCATGGGTCAGTGTCTGCTCATCTCTTCAGGAGAGAAGCTGCTTCTTCCAAATTACACACTGATTCAATTTGCCCTTGATAAATGACAGAGAGCTTTAAACTCTGCAAAATGCCCAAATGCATGCTTGTAGGCTGTATCCTCTTGGTCAATTTGTTGGCAGGCAAGTAGTAAATGGAGGGCTTCCCTTCTCCAGACAGGAGATCTCTCTAAACCTCTGTGAACAGCAGATGTAAAAATCAGTGCCAGCTAGAATTAAATTATTTTGATGGGCTTGATAGTTCAGCAAAACCTTCACCTTTCACACCAAGGCCTTCTTCAATGGATTACTGGTAGAAGGTGGTACAAATTTTGTTTCACTGCTCACTTTAGTGGTATTTAAATCTCAGATATGAAGGCCCTTGACAGCTATTTATGACCTTTCTAATGCTGCACTTAAATTCACAGGTGTGGTTAGGTTGGAAAAGAATTCTAGCATCATCCAGTCCATCTGTTAACCCAGCACCACTGTGGTCACTACTAAACCATATCCCCGAGTGCCACACCCACAACTTTTTTGAACACAGTCAGGGACTGTGGTTTCATTGCTTAATACACAATACAAACAAGACATTAAACTACTAGAGAGTGTTCAAAGGAGGGAAACAATGATGGTGAAGGTCCTGGAGGGGAAGCCATGTGAGGAGTAGCTGAGGTCACTTGGTCTGTTCAGCCTGGAGAAGAGGAAACTGAGGGGAGATCTCATTGCAGTCTGAAACTTCCTCGTGAGGGGAAGAGGAGGGTGAGTTGCTGATCTCTTGCCTGTAGTGACCAGTGACAGAACCCATGGGAATGGCCTGAGGCTGTGTCAGGGGAGGTTTAGGTTGGATACCAGATAAAGTTTTTCATCCAGAGGGTGGTTGGGCCCTGGAACAGGCTCCCCAAGGAAGTCACAGCACCAAACCTGACAGAGTTCAGTAAGTGTTTGAACAACACTCTCAGGCACAGGGCGTGACTCTTGGGGTGTCCTGTGCAGGGCCAGGAGATGGACTTGATGATCCTCGTGGGTTCCTTCCAGCTCAGCTGATTCTGTGATATTAAACAGAACTGGGCCCACTACTGAGCCCTGGGGAACACCACTTGGGATTCTGTGATCATGCAGTCCCTAGTAACTAATAACATCAGTGTCATTCTTATCTTTTAAAGACTAGCTGGAATGTGATGCTCAGAGAGGCATCACTTACTCCATTTACAAGATTCATTACATTATCTGAAGGGTTTGACAGGCTTTGACTACCTCAGTTAAGTATTAGAACTAAGGCTTTTTTCTTCAATAACAACCTACCCTAATCTGAAGTAAAATCCTAATCAAGCAGCTCTTCCAGCTTCCATCACATATGAATTCCAGGCTTGAAGGGCAGTCATGACCCTGAATTTGTCTTGTGGTCACAGATGAGACAACATATTAGGCTGGAACCCATTTGTTTCACTGTAAATTGAAGAATATCTGAACACAAATAGTGTAACAGGTGGTCTTACTGTCGCCTATGAGCCTTAAGATTTAAACCAAATAAACCAATCTCTTACACCAAGACAGTTCTTCAGGATTTGCCAAATGGCTCTCAGAAGCAAAAGTGAGATTCACTTTTGCTCAGAAAAATACGGGCAAATGAGTGATGTTCAGACAGTGCCTTCAGGAATTCACAGTGCTTAAAAAATAAGCAACTGATTTAAGTAGGGAGATCCAGATCTCCAGACAGTATATACTGTTGTTTCTGAAAATGATATATTTTAATTTTTTTTTTTTTTTTTTATGAACTGTCTTATGAGCTGCTTCTTACAGAATCTGACATGAGTGGAGAATTCATGTTAATGTACGATCTGGACTTTTGTAAACAATGTCAGTAATTCTGTTGTGACAACAAGACTTCACTTGAGACATAAAAGAAGGTTCTGTCTGTGAATACTTGAACTGAAAAAAAAATAAGTCTTGTATGTGGGCAAGTCATAGAAGAGTAGAATTCTATGGAGAGATCTGGGAGGAGACATTGCCCGGTATCCTAGGAAAGAAATTCTGAGCCCAGAGGACAGAGTGTGAAAAGATGTGTAAATACAGATTAAAAAGCAAATATAAAGGAGAGCCAAAGCTCAGGAGGGAGTTGTACAAGGTGAACTTGCCAAGAGTGAGGAAAGAGACATCACATGCAGTTGAGATGGTGACCTTTTCTACTCTGCAAAACACAGCTGAGATGTCCAAGTTTGACAATCACAAGACATTTATGGCAGACCTCAGACAACTGAGAGGTTATGCATTCTCTGGGAGATGTTCCCGTAAGGAGATGGCAGTGGCACTGTGGGCTCCTGTGTCTCCTGTCACATCTGGGGATTAGGATTATCCACCTCTATGGATTTATACAGCTATGGCCTTTTTCTTTGTTCTTGTATGAACTCCTTGTGGGCTGCTTTTGATCCAGAAGTGACACAATACCATTTAATCTTTTAACACTCTCTAGCTGTGGCATCCTGGAGACAATGGAAAGGTCCCAAAAGTATCTCAATCACAAGAAAGAGGGAAAAAGGCAGTGAATGTCTGGAACTATTTGGGACACTACTATTTTTCATTTATACACACACACACACACACACACACACACACATATATATGTACGCACATACATCTACCTATACATAGTGGAATTCGTAGATTCCTAGAATGGTTTTCATCCAAAGGCACCCCTAAAGATCATCCAGTTCAACTCCCCTGCCAAGGGCAGTGACACCTTCCACAAGATCGAGTTGCTCAAAGTCCTTTCCAGCCTATCCTTGAGCACTTCCAGTGATGGGACCTCCACAACTTTTCTGAGAAACCTGTTCCATCGTCTCATCACCCTCATGGTGAAAACAAGTTCTTTGTTATACAGAGTCTAAATCTACCCACTCTCATTTTAATACCATTGTCCCTCATGCTGTCCCTACAGGCCTTGGTGAAAAGTCTTCCTCAAAGTCCCCTTTGTATATGGAAAAGCCACACGAGGGCCTTTTCCAGACTGAACAATCTTTCTCCATAGGAGAAGTGTTTTAGCCCTCTGACCATTTTGCAGTCCTCCTCTGCACCTGGTCCAACAGGTTCATGTTTTTCCTGTGCTGAGGACTCCAGAACTGGATGCAGTACTCCAGGTGGGGTCTCACCAGAGCAGAGTAGAGGAGAATTGAATTCCTCAACCTGCTGGCTGTACTTGTTATGATTGACTTTCCATACTGCACATGCACTCTGCTGGCTCATGTCCCATTTTAAACTCACCAGTATACCCAAATTCCTTTCTACAGGGCAGATCAATCTGTGACTCTATGATTCTCAATTCATTCCTCACCCAGTCTGTACTGGTATTGGGGATTGCCCTCACCCGGGTGCAGGACCTTGCACTAACCCTAATTGAACATCATGATCCTTGTGTAAGACCACCCCCCAAGCCTGTCAAGATCCCCCTGGAAGGCATCTCTTCTCTCAGGTGTGTTAAGTGCACCACTGTATTCATGAAGATGTTAATCAATATTGGACCCAGTACTTACCCTTGGTCTTTGAGTCGTTGACTGGACATCCAGCCAATTCCTTACCCCTCTAACAGTTTATACATCAAATCCATATTGCTCAGTTTAGAGGTAAGATTGTTGTGGGGACCTTATTGAGGTACTTACAAAGGGCCACAGAGAGGGTATTTGTAGCTCTTACCTTGTCCACTGTTGCAGTCAATCTAAGAAGACCACTAATGTAGTCACTCAGGATTTGCCCTTGGTGGAACCTGGTTGGCTCTGTATAATCACCTCCCTGCCCCCTGTATGTTTTGAAATACCTTCAAAGGTGATCTGATCCATGATCCAAAAAAGAAAGGCAGTGCAGGGGATGAACCTCCTACTGGAAAAACTACCTGCCTGATCATGGTGTCTCCTGTACCAGATAAGTATTTGCTTCCTGAAATTTTACCCTACTCCCTGTAATAGGAGATTATATCACAGTTTTGAATCTCTTGTGGCTTAAAGGTAACAGCTGGAATCAGATTTGAATTGTGTCTTGACATTTCATATTATTGTGTCATTGAATAATTATCAGCCCAGACAAATAGTGAGTAAATGCTTTGTGTTAATTGGACTTTGGAGGTGTGACAGTAGAGAAGAGGCTGGGAAAGCAAGAGCATTTCAGATGTTGATATTTGTGTAGTAACCCAGGGATTTGCTTTCTTTCTGAATAGTGGGACATACAGACTAATCTTCTTTTTGAAAGACTTCATTCTTTGCACTTTATGCTAAAATACTCCAAAGGTGCAAAAGCAGGCAAAGTTTGAAGGGAATGTCAGCAGATGTTTGCATGAGAGACCAGAAATTATAGAGCAAGCTTGAGTGCTATTTTCATTTCAAAAGTGTGATACACTTGACTCCATCTCTCAGTCTTTTGAAGATAATTAGGTCAAGAAGAAAATGTATTTCTCAAGGACCTACTTAGGAAAGCCTTTTACTCGACAACAATGACAACATAGACACCACATTTATTTTAACAGACAGTATATGTTGCAATGCTGAGCTTCTCAACACCTTGATGATAAGATGGCCAAAAGATGCAACACCCCGAGAGGCAGAACAGTGGTATGTGGTAATCGTGGTTCATATGATCTGTGTGATGCCCCAGACAGGCTGGGGGCTAAGGGATATGAAACTTGGAGTAGGATAAGGCATCAAGAGAAAATAAGCACATGAAGGAGACCGGGGAAACCTAAGTTAGTCCTGAGACAGCACACAGTGGTGTATGACTCCCAGGGTCACAACACAGCATCTGTCCCCACGTTTATACAACAGAGGCCCCTCCCATATATTTGTCTTTTTTACCACTTTTCCCCTCAATAAACTGAAAACCAAAGCCTGTCACAAACTAAACCAAGCAGTGCTGCACAATTTTTGTTCCCTGATGTAAATATTGCCTCTTGTATTGTAAGGGCTGCCTCTCCATCCTTTCATTTCAACCTTGAGACACGTTTTATCAGAGCAGAGCCCGTTATGTTACAAGTAAAACAGAGTAGGTTTTCACCAATGCAAATCATTGTTTCTGCTAGCTAGAATAGATCCAGCTAATTTGAAAGCAAGAGCTAATTTTCAGCAAAAATGTGTGAAATCTGCAGGCATATGATAAAACTAGAACAGTTTTCCAAAACACTGAAAATAACCTTACCACTTACCATGAATGTTGCAAGAAGCCTGGGAATGGAGTTTGGGCAGGGCCTGGGCTCAGTTCATGACTTGCTGGGGAACAACTGGGGCTGCACCTGTAGGCACTTCACCCCTGCACTGCATCATGCCTAGGGATGCAGTCCTTCTGGCCAGTGTGCTCCCACTCCAGGAAGGTGGCCAACACCACATCTGCCTTTTCCAGCCCACGAACACAGTGCAGGACACATCAGAGAAAGCCATAGACAGATACTGACAACTGCAAGTGTAATTCTTGTTCTCATTTAGTTAGTGTATATTGATGTCTCATCTAAATAACATCCAAGATAAAATAAAATTAATTTTTTTCAAAGGACTATATCCATCTGTCTGCAGACTGCTCCTGTCCCTATTGTCATGGAGCTGGGTTGTGGTTTCCCTTTGTTGTCAGTCCCAAGCTGGCACAATGGTCTCTAACCTGAGTCATTAATATCAATTACTGTAAGGGTAGCTGTCTTGTTCTCCTTGTCAGAACTTCAGTATGGAGGGTAATAGATGGCTTTGGACTGGCTTCCTGCCAAGAGGGCTCCATTGTTTTCATCTGTGATACACAAGAAAGAAAATAATGGGGTTAAATAAATTTGATTAGACCAAGCGCAGCCCGGCATAATATTTAGGCTCTAATTTTGGTCTTTTGTAGTATGATTTTACATCACTAAAATTGGCTTTAACCATGGATTTAAGGCTTATTTAGAAAGTCAGTGACTCCTTTTAAGCTTTGTAACCTCCATCTAGACTCCCTCTGCTGAGCATGTTGAGTTTGTTTATATTGCATATATTTTATAGGTTTTTAAAGAAATAATGGAGATCTGCTATTTCCAGACACTGACATTTTCGCAGCTTGGCAAAGCAGTGAGTATTTAATACAGAAATTCTTTCTCCTAAAAGATGTCATGTGCTTTTTTCCCCTTCTCATCTACATCTGCAGCATCTTTTGCCAGTTCTGTATTTGTACCAGTCACGTAAAGCCCACACACCAGCATAACAAAATGCTATAAATGAATCAAATAAAGAAGAGTGAAAAATGTCTTACACAGCTCTTCATCACATACAAGAGACCCACAGTGTGCACCAAGGAAGAAAAATTTTGCTGAGAAAAGGAGAAAAAATTTGACAGCTTAATATATGTACTAGTAAAGTCAATGGAAAAAATCCAAATTACTTTAATCAGTGCCAAGGTGGGTTCCTATCTTTCATTACAGAGATTTTATGTTCTAAGACCTATTTAGAAGCCTGGCTGACAGAGTCCCCTGGGAGGCAATTCTGAAGGGCAAAGGAGTCCAGGAAGGTTGCACATTCTTCAGGAAGGAAATCTTAAAAGGCACAGGAGCAGGCTGTCCCATGTGTGAGAGATGGTTTGGTGGGGAAGAAGACCAGCTTTGGCTGGAACTTGGGGAACAAAAGAGCTTATCACCTTTGGAAGGAAACTCAGGAGGACTACAAGAATGACCTGAAGTTATGCAGGGAGAAAAGTAGAAGGGTCAAAGCCCAAGCTGAACTTAATCTGGCCACTGCTGTAAAAGACAACAAAAAAAAAATGTTTCTATAAACACATCAGCCACAAAAGGAGGTCTAAGAACAATCTCCATCCTTTATTGGACGTGGGAGGAAACAGAGTGACAAAGGATGAGGAAAGGCTGAGGTATTTAATGCCTTCTTTGCATCAATCTTTAATAGCAAGACCAGTTGTTCTTCAGGTACTCAGCCCCCTGAGCTGGAAGACAAGTTTAAGGAGCAGAATGAAGCCCCCACAGTCCAGGAGGAAATGCTCAGCAACCTGCTATGCCACTGAGACCCACACAAGTCTTTGGGGCCAGATGGGATCCACATAAGGGATCCACCTGAGTGTACTGAGGGAGCTGGAGAATGTGCACACCGAGCTACTTTCCATCATTTATTTATCAGCAGCCCTGATGGGGAGATATCCTTGTTGACAGGAGGCTAGGAAATATAATGTCCACCTACAAAAAAGGCTGAAAGAAGGAGGCATGTACAGGACAAGTGGGGAATGAGGCCCAGCCACCATGGGTTCATGAAAGGCAGGTCCTGCTTGACCAAAGTGATCTCCTATGAAAGGGTGATCCACTTAAAGGATGAGGGAATGGCCATAGATTGTCTTCCTGGGCTTCAGTAAAGTCTCATCTCCCAGGTAATTTGTGATAGGACAGGAATAAATGGCCTCAAGTTGCACCAGGGGAGGTTTAGATTGGATATTAAAATTTTTTTCTTCACCTAAAGGGTTATCAGGCATTGGAACATGCTGCCCAGGTAAGTAGCAGAATCACCCTCCCTGGAGGAATTTAAAAGACGTTGAGTATGTGGCACTTGGAGACATGGTTTCATGTTGGATTCCATGGTGTCAGGACAATGGTTGGACTGGATACGAGGTTTAGATTGGATATTAAAATTTTTTTCTTCACCTAAAGGGTTATCAGGCATTGGAACATGCTGCCCAGGTAAGTAGCAGAATCACCCTCCCTGGAGGAATTTAAAAGACGTTGAGTATGTGGCACTTGGAGACATGGTTTCATGTTGGATTCCATGGTGTCAGGACAATGGTTGGACTGGATACTCCTAGAGTTCTTTTCCAACCTAAATGATCCTTTGATTCTATCCTTGCTCGGTGTCAACTGGCATAATTCCTTCTGTCTACTCTCCTGAATGTGTAGCCCACGTGAAATGCTAGCTTTATTTCAACATTGGATTAACTGATTAAAGAAGAAATTCACTATATGAAATGCTCAAAGAGAACACGAGGTTGAATCTGGCTCTGTTGCAGATGTAGAAACTCCACAGCAGCATTGTAAAAGAGCTATTCATGTTTAAATGTGCTGGCAGAGAAATAGAGGTTGTGGCATAGAAAATAAAAACTATTTTGAGCTTTTACAAAACACCAATGAAGCCAGCTTGGGGAAGTTTACATTTTCAGGTATAAATATTCGTATTTTTCAATTCACATAATTACTGTAGCAAAATATATATAGTTCTGCAGTGACTGACATAGCTTCTTTGACTTAATGAAATTGCAATTGCACACTATTGCTGGAAATCTTTGAGGGTAAAATTTTGGGTAACAAGGATTTTTTGTGCCATTGGATTTGAAGAGGGCTGTATGGACTGCCTTACTGGAAAGACCAACATCAAAGACGCTGGGGTACAAGAGTGATTGGGTCTAGATCAATACAATGCTAAATTAAGAACTGAATTAGGAAAACCACTGGGAAGATCTGCTCCGTGGAGAATGGCCCCATAGGACCTCGTTCCTGTGGTCAGCCATGTGAAGCCAGGCTGGTCTACTTAATGACAGTGATCCAGGTTTGTTGGGTTTTTTGTTGTTATTGGTTGTTGTTGGTTTGTTGGTTGGTTTGGACTTTTTTAAAAGAAGCAAAGATGTTCTAGGGAAATGATTTATTAATTCAGTAAATCAGCAATACTTACAGACATGCTTGGCCTGTTATCTCAAACAAGCCACTACTCATGACAGCAAAAAAACCCATATATACAGTTTTCTGTAGGTTTCACCTCTCAGCTATGCCTTTCTGGTATCAGGGACTACTTTTTATTATGTGTGCAGAATCAATCTGCCACAATGATCTTCATCAAAACCTTATCAAAAGTTTTAGGGCAAGCAGAAATAAGTGAGTGCACTTTTCTACCTATTAGGACCTCTAGGACTGTCTGTTCACAGCAACACTGAACTGGTTCAACTGGTCACATATCACTGACTGTACAAAAGGGAAAAAAAGTGAGGAGAGCTTTTCCCTACCACTGAGAAAATTGAAAGGTCTGACATGAATTTAAAGTTTCCTGACATATTCCTTCCCGCTATCCAGACTGTCAATGGAATAACAAATACTTTTCTATGTTAAATTAGGGTAGTAGGTTTTTTATATCTTCCAGTGGGTGCTGTGGATGGATTTGTAACTACCTCAAGTAGTTGAAGGACATTTAAGAGCAGATGTTTAGACATAAATTTCTCTGTAATGTAAGACCTCGCCCAGCTGTAAAACCTATTTGTGCTGAAGAAAAAAAGCACTGTGAGGTATCTGAGGATCTTCTGGAATTATGGTTACTATAAATTCAGTGTAGGAAAGCTCCTAGGCTGGGTTTGAATAAGGGGAACAGCACTTGGTCTTCTCAGACGTAATGGAATTTGTAATCAGAGACATTCTGCCATCACCATTTCATCCTGCAAATGTAGAGGCACTTGTATAAAAACAAGTGTAAAAATAGTGGAGCTGAAGGACATAAGACAGCAAGATGATTTGTGACTGTCCCTATAGCTTCCTGTTCATGTAGCATGAAGGAAGATAAAATGTCAAAACAGAACCAAGAAAAGAAAAAGTCATGAGAAGGGCCATCCTTTCTGTCTCGGGAGCAGATTTACTCTCCCAACAGCAGAGACCAGCCCTGGGCTCTCTGTGTATTTTGTGGAGAAGCTTGAGGCAAAAAAATCCCATGAAGCTGCAAATGTGGCAAAGCCTCCTGGAAAGTAAACACCACACAGATAAAAACAGGTCCATTGAGTATTTCAAGAGGAAGAAAAATATCAGTTATCTGAAGGAAAGCAATTTATTTCTGTTTCTGAAAACAAAATGAGGGTTTCTCACTAAGCAGCTCAGCAAGCTGCAAAACACCAGCAACTCCAAAGAATAAGGGGCTGCTGCTGGTTTGCTGTGTTCAGTCAGAGTGCTTGGTCTGCTTCAAGGAACAGGAAGGTTTGGGAAAGAGCCCACCAACCCCATCCAACCTGTGTCCTTTCTAACTCCCTTCTTATATCCCCAGGGTTCTGTGAAGCCACAGCAGCAGAAAGAGAGGGCTGCTGGGGAGTGTCTGCATCTCCTGGATTAGTCAGCCTGTCTGAGCAGGTGTCAGCCACATTAACCTTGACAGTCCCTGCAGAGACATGCTGGCCCCTGCCACTTGCCTGTGGCACCAAGCTGTTCTTGCCAGCTCTTACCCTCTTTGCTGTGCATTGGAAGGGCCCAGCTGGGGACTTCCCCATGTGCCAGGTGCAATGCAGACATCAAAGTGCAGGTGCCACCTGTTCCCCCTGCAGGTACCAGGGAGAGAAGTGGAAGCACACAGGTCCCAGTACCTGATCCCATGAGGATTTCTTTGTGACAAGAGGTTACAGCAATGGATCGCTGGTGGCAGGTGTGGTAAAGGCCTGGGGGAGTTGGGAAATGCAGCTCCAAGGGAGGGTGAGGTTTCTGGGGAGTTTTCTGTCTCACTGAGGTGAGAGAGAGAAGAGGAGAAGAGCAACTGGTGCTGCAGAGCTGACTGCTCTCCTTACTCGGGAAGATGCTCCAAGTGACGTTCCCACACAGAATAATAGAATGGTTTGGGCTGAAAGGCACCTCTAAAGGTCATCTAGTCCAACTCCCCTGCAATGAGCAGAGACTAGATAAGGTTATAGATAGATGTTCAACTAGATAAGGTTAATATTTCCACCCACCTGGATTTGTGCAACCTGGGCTAGCGGAGGGTTTCCCTGCCCACAGCAGGTGGGTTGAATCTAAATGATCTTTAAGGTCCCTTCCAACCCAAACCATCCTATGATTTTATGTCCTCCAGTCATGCACTTCAGGCACATGTGGAGTGCTCAGGCTGTTACACATCCTGAAATGTTTGTTTAGAGGTTCAAACAGTTCATCATGGCTTGATACAAAAATAATTTCAATCTTCCATCCTAGCATGGAATTTCTTGTTATCACAGCCTCCCTTTGCAGGCGCTGTACAGCAGTGCTGGGTGCTTTGTGTCCAGAGTGAGTCATCTGGGATGGAAAGTGTGGGCCCCAAGGGGGTCACATCAGGAGGCAGACTCATGGAGCTGCTTGGCACGCAGCTTTATGCTCCTCTTTGCAACCTCACCCTACATGCTCCACTGCCCTGGTACTGGAGAGCTGTGAGCAGGCTCTGGCACACACCAGCTCTTTACCTGTCTGCTGAGGGTGCCACACTGGAAAAGCTTTTCAGGAGAAACCACGTGCAGTCCTGCCTTGGGTTTTTGGAAGCTATTCAACATTATGTCCACATTGCCAGGAAAACATGTGGCCCGAACTTACAAGCTTAATAATCATTTTAGCCCTCAACAGCAACTGATAGTGGCTTATCTTCTCAGTCTCATCTATACTGCCTACTAAATGATAATCCTAATAACAGCCCTAATTATGTTTCTGCTCAGAATATTTGTAGATAACCTTAACTCTTGATCTGTTTAATCTAGTTTTCCAGGTGGCAACAGATTTAAAAACAGGTTTTTAAACAAGATATGACTATTACATTTCTAATAATAGGAGAGTGTGATCTCAACATTGCCTGTTATTTAGTGACACATGGTACCATCAGTTGACAGTGGTGGTTGTGAAAACAAACTCATAAATACAAATTCATTTTTTAGTTATTATCTATCTGTGTTCCCTGATTTAACTCTTTGCATATTGAATGAAATCTCTTTTTTTTTTCTTTGCTGAAATATCAGTATTTATGATACTTTTGGTTTTCAGATCCATTTCTTTGAAGCTCTTCCCCCAAGGAACCACTCAGAATTCCTGGGGAACACACATCTTTTACATCCCAGCTCTTTTATCTCTTACAGGAGTATCTGAAGCAGAGTCACACTCTCATGGGTTCAGCCCTCACTCTCCAGAGGTTCCCTGAAGCACAGTGTTTGTGTCCAAGCACATAACATGAGTCATAGAAATGTTTTGAGGTCTGAGAAAAATGTTTTATAGAGAGAACTAGGTCTGCTTATCCAAACCAAGTCTTAGCTGCAAGCTTGTTATTGGAGACTGACCATAATAGCTACTGTCATCTCTTGGGAGGGCAAAACACCCTGTGGAAAGGGCTTTTGGTTTGGTTGAGAACTCAGGCCAATGTACAGATGCAGAAATCAGAGACCTTCAGATCAGAAGGTCAGGGCCAAGATGTCAGGGGACAAATAGGGTTAACCAGTGGAATAAGCTACAGAAAAAGTGATGATTTACCATCTCTACATATCATTCTGAAAAATAAGCATTTAACCAGATCCAAGCATTGAACCCACCTAAGGGTGAGGAAGTACATCACCATAGGCTATTTCAGAAGATGGGTCAGGTTTTCCTCATTTTTAGAATCTCAGAATATCTTAACTGGGTGATATGCTGATATGGTAGTGTCTAAGAGTGAACAAACTCTACATCCATCAGTGCTAGAGGGAATGTGTCCTTGCAGCTGGTACACTTTCTTTGTGTAGTTTAGAGTAACATGATAATAATTATTGATGATATTTTTCTTTCTCTAAAAGGCACAGTGCACATTACTGTATCACTCTTTCTCCCTGCCCTGTTCCCAAATTCCTTCCATAAAGCACTGCAATGTTGTACAAAACTGATGGCCCCAGACTGGCTGCTGGAAAGGGAAATAATGAGTTTAATTTCTACAACTTCTCTGTCCCTAAACACTCCTCCGAGCCCTCCTGTTATCCCATGCTGAGTTAACAAACTTCTTTGAGGTCTGTTCTAGACACACCATGCTTGTGGGACCTGGATTAATCTCCTTTAGGAGTGGCATGTGCGAAGCTGTGATGGGGACTACCATTGCTTAGTCCTTCAGGCTGAGGCAGCTTTTGAATAGAGGTTGTCTTAAATTAGTGGAGATTAAAGCCCCTGTGTGAATATCCCTTAAATATGGAAAAGTAAATGCAATTGTATTAGCTCTACTTCAGGCCTCAATTTGTAAAGCTTGTTACATGACATTCTTAAACAGAAGGAAATTTCATTTCACATGAAGTTTGTTATCTGGCCCCAGCTTGATGTTCAGCTCATTAAACAGCCCTCCCAGGAAAAAAAAAACAATCTCAGAAACCCCGCTCTAAAGCTTTTTGGTGTGAACCACTTAAACATCAGTCCAGATGCTGCAGGAAGTGCTTTCAGCTACCTCTGCTGTGTCTGTGTTTTAGGGGACCTGTAGAGTTTTAAACTTGTCCCAACACTAGTGACTCAGGCAGGCTAAATCAGACTCTGAATTGCTTATGCCTAATTCCCCTTAATGTACTGACTTACTGTGTGCTAATTTGGGGTTACAAAGCAGGATTTGTCAAGGCACTTGAAATTTTCCTGACAGATATTGAGGGGTCACTGAATCATAATTTTTTATCATATGTAGGTTAATACTACTACACACTAGTCCTTAAACTAGTGCACACGAGATTCCCATGGAAATCTTGGTGGCTTCAGTAAAAGTTTTCTGTGCACAGAAGCTGATTGGCAGGTCAAATGAAAGATTTGAGCATCTGAGCAATAGGAGTGCCACAAGGTCTCAGGTTCCTTAGGCACTCTGCTTGTTACTGAGTGAGAGCTGGCCCTTGCACCACAGACCACAGCATCTCAAAACTGAGCAGCTCCTGCAGAAGTGGAAGTTTTTATGTCTGGAAGTGATAAGCCCCTCTAAGTTAATTAAAAAAAAACATCTCTACTCTCTCTTTTAGGGAAGAAAATAAATAAACATACTGTTTCAAAGATGCATTTCACTGTAGAGTTGTATTCTGTGTTTCTGTGCCTTTTGTTTTGTTTCCAATGCTTGGTATCTCCATTAACACACCAAGTACAGGTCTGACAGACAGCTGCTATTCTTGGTCCTGTTGACACATTTCACTGTAGTAAAATGACAGTCACAGCTGTGACTTCTTATAAGAAAATGGCCTAAATATAAAACAAAGGCTGGGTCAGTAAAACCACAACAGTTAAAAAGTGGCTGGGACTAATAGCTTGACTGGAAACAGGTCTAGGCTTGGTGAAGCAAATGAGAGAGGCTGCTGCTGCTTTCCCTGCCTTCCAAATAAGAATAGAGTCAGACTTTCCAAGAAAACATTTCCCTTCAAGGAGTGAGTCTGTCAGCCCTCCCCAGGTGCCTTCAGGCACATGTGGACTCAGTTCCTGGATGTGCATATGCACAGGGCAGAAGCAGCCTGAGTTATGGCAGGAAGATAACAAAGTGACTATGTGCACCCACCGTTTTGCTCTCTTTTTATGGGAAGTTAGTCACACTTTACAGTAGAGTGCATTCATTAATAGATTAAGAAATTATTCTTACACCTTTTAATAAATGACTAATTTTGTAGCGTCCAACAGGTTCTGAGTCACTTATCAGAAGAACTTGCAACCAGATTTAACACTCTCTCTGTCTGTAAAACTGCTTTAAAATCTTACTTTTCATGTCTGCAGAATTGCTTATGAACCATTCCACAGTTGAGAGAGGCCGAAAAAAATGACGACCTAATTTTTATGCAGGCTTCAACAGCACAGGTCCCTGAATTCTCTATCCACCCCTGATACTGACTCACTGAATAGTGCTCTCTGAGGAGTCACTTCATTTTCTTTACTCATGGCCCCCAGCATCAATGATCTGGGGATTGATTACAAGGGGTCCAAAATTCCTTCAATATAAATAAAGGCTCAAATTTGGGGCTGTGGTGAAAATTCCTGTTTTTTTTCTGAAGACATTGCAGAGCTATTTTACTAAGTGAATCTGTTAGTCTAACACTCTTCAGCTCTAACTCAAACCTAAACAGTAAATCTGTTCTCCCATTCACCACATGCCACAGAAATTTTGGATACTATGAGCAGTTTGCTGTGACTATGGCACAGGAAAAAGCTGGATGTAAGATTCTTCTTTTTCACTGATCTTTCTGCATAAATATTAGACATTTGGAAAGGCTGTAGGTTCTCTACATGCCTTTTGCCAGTATCAGATGTGAATATACTGTGAAGGAGGAGAAAAAAGGGCAAGGGATTTCAGGGTAAGGTTGAAGAGAAGCACCACAGGAAACAGAGCCTGGAGATGTCATGTAGCTTGCTCCCACACCAACACTGCACCACAATGGAAGTCCTTGTCTTTCCTTGCAAATTTTGGCCTAAGCCATCCCCCCAAAACCTTTCAGCCAAATGTGTGACTGTTCGGGTGTGGAAATCTCCATTATTTAAAAAAGGGGAGCCAGGTAAAAGTTCAGGAGGTGCAAGGGACTGGCTAGATCTGGTCCTGGTGAAGCACATGTAACACCTCAGGGGATTGCTGGGTCTCCATCTGCACAAAAGAGCTGAAGGAAGGGTGCTCCAAATGAGCAGCCAAATGTGCTGTGAGCAGGGTGAGAGCTGGGGCTTTACTTTTCATAGTACCTTGTTCCTGAGGGCTATTAGCAGCAGGTCCTCAAAGTGGCTGAGGTCAAACCTTTCTCCCAGAGTTCAGCTCTGGCCAAACCTATGATAATGAGGGATGCACAGCACAATAGCTTTGAGGTACCCAGAACTCTGAGGGTACCATTTAGAGCCAGCCTGGAGTCCAGGGTTGGCTACAAACATACAGCAAGGCATGACCCAGCCTCCTTACCTGTGTAGCCACAAGGTTCTCCTGCTGCTGACAAGGAGCAAGAGCAGAGTGAGCCCTACAGAATCAGACCCCTCCACTCAAGAGCGTATTTTTCATTTTAAATAGAGTCTCACTATGGGAAATCAGTACCAAACAGCTAAAAAAAATCAAAGAATTATGCTTTGTAAGAGACATGAATAGCCTGCTTTATGTAAGCTTCTTCAGTAGTGTGGGAATTGCTCTGCCTTACCCTATCTCTGCCGTGCATCTTCTCTTTGGAGCAGAGGAGTATTAATTAGCAGAATAGCTAAGATTTCTTCCATTGTTCTAAAAAAGTAAAAATCATTTGAGAGGGATTTTCACGCCACTAACTAATGTGACAGCCTATATCCTCGTGCCTGTGTGATGTTTCATGTTCCTGCAGCCACTCAGGCTGGTGTCAGAAAGATGACATGGCAAACACATGGCAAGAAAGATGCAGGGGTTATCCCCAGACAAATCCTGTGGAAAGTGCAGATTCGTGTGGAGCCTGTTTTGCAGATTAAGCTGCTCTCATCTGCTTTATTTTGAGCACAGGGGTTAGCCTAGAGGATCTCCAGAGGTCCCTTACATATTCAAAGAGTCAGTGATGACCCTGTGATCCAGTAAAGTCTGCCAAACACTGGGAAACCAGGTAAAATGGACAATTTTCCCCTTGCTGGTTTTGTGACCTCACCCCTTAGTTGTTGGCATTTTGCTGGTGTGTGTTTTGGGGTCTTTGGGGGGGTTGGTTTCGTTTTGTTTAATTTTTTGTACTAAAAATAAAACAAAGTGAAACATTTGGTTTCTGATTGAGTTCAATGTTCTTTTCAAAAGGAAAATTAAATATTTCAGTTTTTTGTTTTGGCAAGGAAGCCTTCAAAATATTGGGTTTGGCTTTGGCTGTGTTCTGCAATTGAACTCCAAAATCAATTATTTGCATAGCCCTAAGTGTAAGGTAAATCTCATCAATCTCCATAAAGCAGAGAAACTTAACAACCAAGCCTTTTCAATGAAAGGATATATTTACTGTCAGAGGTACAATACATTAAGAATGCTTTCCAGCATTTACAAGTCCTCAAATTCTATAAAGTGTGTGAAAACCAGTACTGGAAGTCAAAGGAGATCATGTGCTGTAATCTCATAAGAGAAACTACAGATATAACCTGTGGCACTAAATATCCCCCTTTGGATGTTTTGTTCTTGAGCCTGCAATTCGTGCTAAGAGACAACTAAACAGAAATCTCCAGTAACAAATGTATCCCTGCCACAATTGTTTAGTTAGGATCAGAGGGATGTAATAAGAGAGTTTAACAGATGGCTAGTGTCATGGACTATCTTTTAAAAGGTCAGAGAGAGGAAGTGAGGGGGGGGTCTTCCCCTTTGGATGGAAGAGTGGGTTGAGAGTATGAAGCTTTGCTATGAAAAAAGTAACGAACCAGTGAATTGATTATTGGTCAGGATCATCCCAACCCTAGCCCCTGGGAAGACAATGGAGCAAATTCTTCTGGAATCCATATCCAGACACGTGAAGGAGAGAAAGATGACTGGGCTGGTATCTTGATCATAAAAATATCATCACTTAATCATAGAACAATTGAATATCCTGTGTTGTAAAGGACCCACAAGGATCATGAAAGCCAAACCCCTGCTCTGCACAGGACAACCACAATTCATGTGCCTTGACATAATAGCATGCATGATGGGACTGAGTGAAGTCACAGCAAGTATTGCAATGACACCAAAGTGGGGAGAGGAAATAGAAAGTAGGGCTCCTATTCAGTGATGTGTCAGCAAGCTGATGAAATAAGCTGGCAGAAACCTCATGAAGTTTAATGAGGATGAGTGCAAAAGTGTAATAATCCCAACCAGCACTATGGGCTGTAGACAAACTGCCTGGAAAGCAGTTCTACAGACCACAACCTGGGGGTCCAGGAGGACAACAAGTTTGGGTGAAGAAGGTCAGGAGGCTCCTGAGCTGCATCAGCAGATGTCAGTGGGTTCAGGGAAGTGATTGTCCTCTACGTTTGGTACTTGTGAAACTGCTTCTGTAGAACTGGATCAGGTCATACAAAGAGGCTGGGGAAATCCTTGGATATAATCAGATCTTGACTGTACAGGAACCCTAATCCTCATATCTAGCTTAGAAGTTGCCTCTCCTTTCAGTACAGGGCTGGATGAGGTGACTGCAGTGGTCCCTACCACCCATTTTTTATCTATTAATTTCTACTTAATTTTTCCATTAAATGTTGTTGTTTGAGGCGCCAGTTACAGCATTGTTTCAAGTGGCTGATGGTTTTTGAGGATGGAGTGCTCATGGATGCAGAGGGTAAGCAATGGATACAGTCCTCTCTTCATTGTATAAGTTTATTCCTAGAAGAGCACTGAATGCCTAAGTACATCCTTCAGCTGCCTTACAGACTGAGCAAAGTGCACCAAAGATGGTGAAAAACATTCTGGACCAGTTTGAGGTGGTTCAAATCATCACTTCCCACTGCCTGGGAAAGAACTCTATTCACCAAGTTATCTGCTACTCTTGGTAGAGACACTGGGAGTGAAACCAAGAGGTCTCTAGGAAACTGAGGCATTTCCAGCCTACATGATTGTTGGATGAAGTCTTTAGTGCCATCTGAATGACACATATCTGAAGTGCTCAGATGAGTAGCAAATGAAGCATATTTTAGCACAGTACTGCAAAAATGTCAGTGACACTTGATAAGCTCATCTGTCAAGCAAAAAGAGAAATCAGCAATAGCTCTTGAGAAAAAAATGCTTTTTTGAATCTACAAAAACTCCAAATGCCTGCGCTTTATATCCTTTAAACTAACTTTCCTTGGCTTTAAAGTGTTAAAAAGAATTCTAAGACTTTATCTTACAAAGAAATTAATAATTTTCTTTTTAATAAGCAGTTATGGCATTAGTCATCTCTTCTGATTCACAGTGAAAGCTACAGGGTGCAGTGGGATGTATTTACCCAGAGAGGTGTTGAATTTTGTCAGACATGTAGACTTTTTTAAAGTATTATTACTTTAAGTTTTATATGTGAGGGAAGAAAGGCACAAAGGTTTCAAAACTGGAAATGGCTGAGTACAGCAAAACAAACAGTGTCAGAAAGAAAATTCTTCAGAAAGTCCTGGCCCTTCTTACGTCAAAGGTCTCTTGTGGGTCTTCCTGCACATTTTTACCTCCTTTAAAACTTCCAGAAATGACAGCTCTGGCCCTCCTTCTCTTGGCAGGAGCCTCCTAGAGGCTGTCTCTCAACCATGGCTCATCAGGATATTTACCTTGTTTTCCTGTGCTTTCTCTGCTAGCTGCTACAGATTGCTCAGTGTTCACTTTCCTGGCTGTGCAGGAGTTCAGTGTTGGCAACATGGATGAGATTGTCTTATTCAAATAACTCCCAGTTGGGTATGTAACTTCTGGGAACCAAGTTTAAAGACTCTGTGAAGGCACACATTCCCACCCTCTTTCAGGCGTGCCATAACCACTAGGTTCAGATACAGATACATCTCTGAAGCTAAACTGGCCTTTTCCATGTGTGTGTGGGTTTGAGTAGGAATAAAAAATTGCTTCTAGCTGTTTATAGTATGGAAAAACAGCTAAATAAAAAACTACTCGTAAGACTTAATTGTCTGAAGGAAAAGAAACCTGTGGAAATGAAGTAAATTCTAAAGCGTAGGTTGTGTCGCAATGAGTTGAGGAAAAAAGATACTGAAACCTGAATACAGACACTGACTTTTGTGCTTCTTCTCAGCTTCTTCACAGTCAGAGGAGTCAGAGTAGTTACTTTAACCACACTGAGAAGGTGATTCAAACACAAGTCTTTGGTCTCACCTTCTGGTCTTGCCCTCAAGCTGTCACTTGTCTCCTCAGAGCAGTGGGGTTAAATGTGTCCCACCTCTCTGCTTGTTCCCATGCTTCAGTCAATGTCTTAAAGGGAATTTGTGGGGCTTTTTTGTCTGCTCTAAAGGAGAGCAGTACCCTCTGAAATAATATGCTCTAAACACTACAGATCAGAGCTCAAATTAAGAAAGAGGCTGAACTGAATTACAGCTAATAAGTAAATCCCTGATCGAGTCAAGTGAGCAAATCACCTTTAAAACAGTATACATCTGTATAATGCCTCAAGCCTTCAAGGTTTAGACCTTCATGTTTACTTGTGCTGTTATTCTTAAATGGGTCCAGTTTTTTTTTCTTTTTCTTTTTCTTTTTCTTTTTCTTTTTCTTTTTCTTTTTCTTTTTCTTTTTCTTTTTCTTTTTCTTTTTCTTTTTCTTTTTCTTTTTCTTTTTCTTTTTCTTTTTCTTTTTCTTTTTCTTTCCTTTTACTTATTTTTCCTTCACTTTTACCTGTGTTAAATTTTTTTAAAGCTTGTCTCTCTTCCCATGCAGACATTTTAGCTGGTTAGTCAGTTGAAAAACTGTACCTGAAATTTTGGAGTAGCTCAAAAGCTTGCAAAGAAGGTTAATGCTTATAAAAGTGAAAGAGCAACAGCACTGGCCTGACTCATACCCTGTAGGAGTAGGTGCTAGCATAAACCTCCCTGCATATATCTGCTGGTTCATCTTTGTCCTTTTACCAAGCTGCAGTCTGTATTAACTCATTGCAGTGCAGTAATTGCAAGTTTTGTTTGGAGAGTCTTTCTTTTCCTGGTTGAAATCAGTTTTTTCAGCAACTACTGCACTGAATTTTTACCATCAGCAGTTTTTATTATTATATACAATTAGAGCGCTTGAGCCAAAATATGACAGATCTTCAGTTAAAAATTACTGTATGTGTCAGTAAATGTATAGCTCTCCAACCCCTTGCCAGATTGGGGGTGGATGTGGTATTTGCATGCAGTGTGTTCCCCGCCCCTCCAGTTTCTGCTGTGCCCTACAGACGCAGCCTGACTTGTGCCAGAAGCTCTGCCCCAAGGACCTGATCGAAAGGAGCACTTCTGCCCAAGCACGTCAGGGACAGGGAGCACACCCATATGAGGAGTGCTCTGCCCTGCCTCTGCTTTGTGTGGGGCTGCAGCAGCCCACAGGCAGGTGACACTCAGCTGTCCCCTTCCCTGTGCAGAGGGTTCTGGGTGGCAGGGCATGCCAGGTCAGCCATGACATATGGCTTGAACCTGTATTCTTCCTCCCGCTGGCACTGATCGGTGAGGAATATTTATTGTGAATGCTGCTTTGTCTGTGTCCAAGAGACAAAAACAGGAGGAGGACCAGAAATCCTGTGCTTTGCTTTGAAAGTTTCTCCATGGTTGCATTTCCTCTCCAGCAGGGGCCTAAAGGAGATGAGATGAGCATATGTTTATGTTTCCCAGTTATTTTCTGAAATGATCTTCACTGGAATGTTCATTCCAGCTTCATTAGTGAATTTTTATTTTGCTACTCAATGTGTTCAAAGTAATTTTCCCTCCTCCTGCTTCCTGTTTTCTTTTTCTCTTTTTTTTTTTTTTTTAATTTCTTTTGTGGTGCAAACACAAGTTTTTGTAATTACTGCGACAATTCAAAAGTTTTGTCTTTCCACTTGACTTCCTAAGTCCCTGTAGAACTGGTCTAGAGTGTGGAAATCCACAGTTTTGAGAAAACAGGTGTAACAAAGGCTGCTTCTTTAGGGCACTCTGGGGCTCAGGAAGATCAAGGGCCCAGATCACTAACAGGAGTGAGGCAACTAAATGATTTTGACAGTCTTGTCTAGACAGAGTATGGTATCAGGAGTCGTGCAGTACCACAGCATGTAATGGGAGACTAAGTGGAAGAATCTTGTCCAAAGTCACCTGAGATGACGCTGAATTTGTAAACCATTCATGCACTTTAAAAACCCCAAAAAAGCAAACATGCAAAGAGCTGGAATTGTTCTTAGCTGAACTGTGAACAGCCTACTCCAGTATTACCTTGATTTTCTCATACTGATAACATCTACAAGAACACGGTGTTGGAAATGAGAGCAGATAATTTTTCAAAAAGAAAAAAAAAATTACATTCATCAACTTGCAAGTGATAAAGCTTTTTTTGCTATTTTCCCTTCAAATTAAAAACACTTGTCAGGCATATTTCCAGCATAGCATGAGGTGAATTAGTAGCAAGATTATGATGAACATAAAGAAAACACTGTCAGGATCAATTCCACTCTATATTTGGGGTTTGGGGAAAAAAGCCAACAAAACAAGGCACCAAAACCAATGGAAAGATTTATGGCTGGTTTGTTTTTCAACTTTAACAAAAATGGTTAAGGAAAATAAAAATGCAAACACTGCTGGAGGGGTGACCAGGACTCACACTGCAGCTCTGTGTTGGTGCAGAGGGTTCCCAGCCATGGGATGAGATCCTCCTGGAATGCAGACCACTGCAAAGTCTACGTGACCCAGGACAGGTTCAGCAGCTATGGCTTCCTCTGGCATTACCTCTCCTTCCCTCCTCAAAATTTAGGTCTTTAGGCACCTGTCTGAAAAACATGTCTTAAAAAAGCTGCTTGGCTAGCAGCCACCTTCTCCTCTGGGAGAAACAAGGGAGAAGGGAGGAGGAGCTTTTACAGTGAAATTTAGGCACAACATTTGAGTGCTTGTTAATAACAATCAAACCAGCTGTGGCCCTGGGGCTGTGAGCCCACTGTGCAGGCAGCACCACCCATAGTATGTGACCTCCGAGCAGGTCCCCAGAAAGCAGCATGGTCTGCTGGGGACAGCCGCTGGTGACAACAGCCCAGGGTTTGCAACAGCAAAATGTTTCTCTCATCAGCAGATGAGAGATGTGTTAGCCCTGACAGTCCCAGTGTTTATGAGAGGCAGAGAGAAAGTGGTGAGGAGAATAATCCTCCAGTGCTTTGGAGACCACACTCAGCCTCCCTAAGCGTTTTTCTCTGTAAAAATAGTGACTGATCACTGGGGTTGTGTAAGTGGGTCAAGCTATATTATCCAAGTCCAGTTTTAATGAGCTGAGCCCTTGCAGTCAGTCAGTCCATGGCCATCCTGTAATCAGGCATGGTTATTTTAAAAGCCGATGGCTCTGGTGGGGCAGTGATGGACATCAATTCAGCCACTGTACCTTTCCCAGTCCCTGCCAAGCATCCCAAGGTGGGCCAGGGATGCACTAATTAAAAGAAAATACAGCAACCTCCAAACCCAGGATGCTACGAAAAAGACATTAAGGAATGCACTGTATAACCGTAAGTGAGCAATTTAAAAGACAAATTCAGAGTCCTAGGGCGGAGAGAGCCAAATGTTCCTTTTCCTGTCATCAAATGTTATTTACTCTAATGTGCAAACAATGAACAGAAGCTTTTTTCCCTTTCCCGAACTGTGTAAATTACTGTTTAAAAGAGTTTTCCAGTGCTGCTGATCAAGTCCATGCACAGAGTTAAAATCCAGCCCTCCACACTGCAGTGTTTATTCCTCTGAATACCTGACGCCCTTCTTCAGTGAAATCCACAAACTAGACTTGTTATTTGTCAAAGAGAGCCTTTTGTCTTCGCAGCACGCACCATCAATCTGATCCTGTAAAGATTGCATGCACTAGTCAATTCACCACCCTGCAAGTGTATTCAGAAGAGCTTAGCAAGAGCAGTAAATAAGATGTTTTGCTCAAGCTGTTAATTATATCCAGGACAGGCTGGGAAATTCTTCACGATAATCGTCAGTATTGAGTGCTTGAAAAATAGCTGCTCGGGATACTCTCCTGCAATTATCACCAATGTATGTGAATGAGAATCATGTATGCCAACAGTCACCCCATTACTTGACAAATCAAGACATTAAAAATCAGCTCAGTGAGATGCAATTTTGCTTGTCTGGCTCATCCTTCACATATTATGGTGAACAGCCTGGAAATAATAATAATGAAGAATATGATCTGTTGTGTTACCACTCTGAAGGTCACTTGAAAGCAGTTATTTCATGCAACGTTGCCAATAGAATGTGTTTATATTCTGTTGCAGACCCAACAATATCAAGGCTATCATAGTTTGGATGGTGTTTTAATGGCAGCAAAGAGGGCTTCATTTCACAGCAGAAGCACCTTAAAAACGTGACAAAAACTCAGTGACCTCTGATTTTCTTCTTGAACATTCTGCAGTTTTTAAGGTTATTCATGCTGATCTCTTTTAAGCCAACTTAAAACTCTCTAAATTTCACACGTGACCTCTTTCCACTTTTTTTAGGATACCCTGAGGTACCCTAGGTATTTGTATTACATAGTACTTCTCTGAAATATTAATTATTTTGTTATATCTAATCTTACATTTCATTCTGTGCATTAACTTGTGAATAAACTAGTGCCTGTCTGAGGGTGGAGTTTTCAGGAAGATCACGAAATAATGTGAAACTAGCATGACAATCCTGATATTTTCTATGTACTGCAGTTCAGGACAAACTCTTTGGCTGCAGTTCAGAGTATTCAGACAATGGTTTTATGATTTTTCTGATTACAACAACTCACACCACATCATTTAATCATCCACCAGATCCTCCAACTTGGCTCCAAGCTTGCTGTAACCTTTCTGTAGGTTTGCTCAACCCAAGAAATGCTCAAAACTGTCACGGCAGCAGAGCTGGACTGCCATGGCAGGTTTCCTGGCCTGGCTGCAGACAGGCTGCTTTAGAGGCACAGAGAACAAGGGGTGCTCAGCAGGAGCAGGTGATGGCTGTGACAGAACTGTAGGAAAGGTTGAGGCTGACCAAGGTAACTGAGAGAGATGCACAACCTGTCCGGAGACAAATATGCTGAATATTCCCAGCCAGGAAAGCCGCATAACAAAGGGAAGAAAATAGGCTGTTCTGGTTGGGTTGAGAGCCTCCTGTGGAAAAACCCAAGGGGGATTTAATCTGCCTGTCAGGGGTACAAAATGACCCTACTGCCAGTGGTTTAGGCACGTCTAGGTTGCAGTGGAACGGGGCCACTATGATACCTATGATAACCACCTGAAGGGTGTAGTAAGTGGCCTGTTTAAAGCCTTATGTCAGTTAATTTTGTGTCTATTCAATATTCATTTTGTAGTAGACCTAATTGGCCATTATTAAGGACTTGCCAATGAGAGCAATCTGGGGCTGCAGGCTGCCTCAAACAGAGCTACTGCCAGACATCTGAGTCACAGGCAGGACTTCTCTAAGCTCTCGTCTCCATTTGTAACAAATGCCCATAGGAACTTTCTACAGAGCTGGGGGAAGTTCAGGCATTGCTCCCTTGTAACCCAGCTCCTCTCCTGGTGCATCCGAAAATGAAGCTCATGGATCCTAAGTCCTTTACTTGAGCCATTAATCAGTAATCCCATTATAATCATTATAATGACGAAACAGGCTTAGGAAGATGAGAAAACTCAAACTATGAAGAAAAGATTTCCCCACAGGCTTAATTTCAGCTTGATCTCCTTCATTACAAAATTTTTGCTTGGTAATCTCTCTTATTTGGAGCATTATCTTCTATATAGTTCTAAAGTTAATTCATTATGTCTGAGATTTGCTGAATAATCTACTCCACTTAATAGTTTTTAAGATTTACAAACAGAATACCCTACTGAATTTCATTTGGCAGAACTGTTCATGCATATGGGATGAATTTCCCCTTCTTTAAACTTTATCTGAAGCAAGACAGTAGTTGAGGACCTGTAAGAAAATAAGATTTAGGTCTAATCTACATGGGGAAATGACCAACAGATTACACGATTCAATGATAGTTCCCTAGGTGCACATTGTGTTCTGAAATAGAAGGGTATCTGTGTTGGAATAATTACTCCACTCTGATTCTAAAATTTAGTAGAAGAGGTCAAATATTCAGGGCTAGCTACTCCTTATTGTGCTTGTATTTCTTATGGTCTCTAAGGATTTGGATAGGGGGAATTTCTTCCTATTACAATTATATGGAATTATCTTGTATAAATAGCAGTTAATCGGTCAGGGCTTTGCAAGCCAAAGAAAGGTTAAGCTCTCTTTCATAAAAACTTCAGCGAGATGCAGAAAGAATGAATATGCATCCCCTGGTGACTGCCTGCTGTTGTCTGCTTGCTTCCTAAATGTAGTCACATGGTTGCCTGCAAGATCCTCCCAGAATGTTTGGAAGTATTTTGGTCAGGGGAATGGAAGGACAGAAGGTTTTTTAGTAACTCCCACGGGAAACAGTGGGGTGGGCTGTGTGTGGCTGCAGCTTTCTGCTCCAGAATAAATTGGCCCTAAGTACACAAGACATTCTTATCTGATGAGAATTGGAAGCAGGATTGTGCATTACGATGTTGGAAGGACTGTTGGATTTTGTCTTTGTTCTTCACTGGATATTCAAAGGCATTTTATCTTTAGTTGCATTGGTTTCTCCGAATTAGAAGATCCTCTTGCCCTGTTTTAGCAAGCTGGAAGGTGCATGGAGGGGGCTGTTCCCTATGGTGTACCTTGGTGTGTTCCTATGGAAGAGCAGGCTGTGTGAAGTAGTCTGGCCCTACCCTGACACCAAGGGTGGGACCGTCTCGGCAGACAGAGGATGCAAGTAGATATGTTTGTGTTTGGTCTCCTGAGTCTTATTCCAGGGCCTACAACAAGGGCAATGGGCACAATGATGATGCTCTGCTCTCCTCCTGCTGTCTCATGCTCTTCTTCACGATGTCTGTCCCTGAGAGTAACATTTGTTGTAAAATAGAGCTGCAACAAAAGGCAGGGTAAAGCCTGCAGGTAGAGATACTTTCCCTTATTGGACAAACAATGTAGTTTGAAAAAGCGGTCAAGCTTTCAGGTAGGCAAGACATTTCTCGAGCTTAGAGAAGCAGCAAATTTCAAAGCTAAATAGGGATTGTGAACAAAGGCACGGAGTGTAATCAGATATTTTTGAGAGGATTGGAAAGGAGGTTGTTGGAACCTGTGAAGTAGCCTTAATTTTAGCAGGAAAAGAGAGACAGTCTCCTCATTTATGCCTATGGGACAGGAAGACTTTAGTGAGGAGAGGAAGGTTCTGAAATATTGTGAAAGCAGTATCTCCACCAAATCCATGGTATTTGACACCCAGTGAAGTTACAAATCTCTATTCCCAGGCTTAGTAGGAAGTGGGATTTGAGGTCAGAATGAATGAAGAACAGAGATGTAGAAACAATAGTGAGCACCAGCAGAAGCTTATGCAGAAGAGGAAATTTAAATTACATGACTTTTAAATCAGTTTTGTCAGAAAACTCTTTATGGTAGGAACATTCACTAAAATACATTCCCTCTGTTAGAGAGGGCTCTGTGGGAACCAACTTTTTACATTTCAAAGGACTGTTGGTGATTCAAAAATTTTTTCTTTTTAGGAATGGAAGATGAAAAGATGACAAAAAGAATAAACTATTTAGAAGACAATGTTGAAAAGAGAAAAATAATGCTTCTGGTCAGATTAATTTTTGGGAAAAAATGAAAATACTATTTTTTTGGGACTTAGAACATCTGAAAAATTCTTAATACAAAATAGAAAAGTTGCTTTGAAATGGAAAATCAAATTTCATTTCAAAGAGGCTGAATAGTAATGCTTTTGACTGATGGCTTCTGACCAATTTTTTTTTTTTTGAAAATAACTTCCATGGCAAAACCCAAAATTTTCAAAAAACAGTTTGTCTTAATGGAACCGACATTTTCCAGCTGAGAGACATTTCACCCTAGAACCAGATCAGCTCATGAAATTCAAATCTCAGCATCTCGATCGACAGTAGCTCTTCGGAGAGCAGGCATGGGGGTCCTGTGCACAGCCCCACTGTCAGCTGCCTCCGGTGGCGGAGTTATAAACACACAGAGAGAGAGAGAGAGATGCCTGAAGCCCACCCCAGCACCGCCCGCCACGGGCTCTGCCCCTGTGCCAGGCAGCGCAGTTGCCAGCGCTCAGAAGCTCCGCGGACAAATGCAGTTATCTGCACAGCTGGTGCGGGGAAGAGCCGCATGCCGCGCACGGGTGGGTCACATCCCAGCCACGGCCCTGGGCTGCTCCCGGCACTCACCGTGGCTCCGAGGAGCACGCAGCCCCGAGACAAGCAGCGCTTGTGCCCGGAGCAGGCAGAGGCAGCACGGCAGCAGAGGTTCCAGAGGAGCGCGTTGGAGTGGCGGTGACAACGAGCCAGACCTTTGCTCCCGTGAAACACAGCGCTCGGCTTGCCGCCGTCATTTTTTGTAAGGGCCCTTTTTATATTTAGCCTTTTTAAACGCATCGGTTAATTAATGGCCAATAAAAACAAGCGACAACTACCGCTGGGCCAAGCAATTCAGCAGCTAAGTGGTTTTCAAGTTTCTCTCCATGTATTTTTGCTGATTAGCGTAAGTGAATCATCTGTTCTGGCTTAATTATTCAATCAGTATAGCCTTCCAATCATTCCCTAATTTCTGGGAATTTGTTGATTATTTTTAAGGATTACAGGAATGTGCTTTTCTGTAGGTTGCTCCTGCCCTGGATTTTTAGATATACAATAGTTGCTCTTAATGAAGTGTAATCAGTCACTCAAGTCATTCAGTATTTGTCCTTCCCCTTCTATACAGAGGTGGCACTCAGCTATGAAATATGTAGATATATGTTTGATGGAAATAATATTTCTCTGAAACAACACTTGAAAACAGAATCTTTGAATCTCTTGAAATTTGCAGGAAGGAGCTGAATCCAACATTGTTATGCCATAAAAATACCATGATGTTGCACAACCAACTACTTTGCTTTCCTTTCTTTTTCACCCTTCTCCCAGCATTCCTGCTGCTATTTGAGGCCACATCCAAGAGCCCCTCATTCTGCCTTGAACTTTGTGTTTTGTACTTCACTTTGAGATACAAGAGAAAAGAGAGGGGAGCATCAGTAAACCGATTTTCACCACTTCATACATGAAGAGCTCATGGAGGATATGAATAAGGACAGCTTCTGTTCCCTGAGCCATAGACAGCAGGAGTTTAGGACAGTAACTCTGAGAAAGTGCCTTCATATTTTCCACTTTTGCTGAGGAACTGCAGATGGCACTAGCAGGGACAGGGTGCTGAGGTACAGGGAGCTTTGGTCAAGGCACGTATGGGTCAAACCTGCCCTACGCCTAACAATTTCCAGATGATTTACAGAATGAAAACATCACCAAACCTTCTGCTGTTGGTTTGGCACACTTCTCACCATCATCACAACTGAGTAAAACCTTCTGGAGAATTGCAGCTGGCTGGTCCCCTTTTCCCCTGATAAATCAAGACAAACAAGTGCCAAAATGAAATGCTAAACCAGACCTTGAAATTTTGGAAAATCCCCCGATGAGGCTACATCGCTGCTGTTTTTCAGTGAATGTAGGGTATTGCCTGCTCTTATTTTTCCATTATGTACATTGTAGGGGAGGCAGGGAGGGGATGTAAAACAAAATTGCAGCAAATGCAGCTTTTCACTGGTGACAGCTGTAGCAATACTGGACCTACATGAGAGGGGACCAGCCCTGGGAGAATCTCTCTGAGCTACCAATAATCCACTTCTTAGTCTTAGTGCTGCCTGGCATCTGCTGCTACCTATTTGAGCTGGGGAGGTGCTTAAGTAAACAGAACAGTAACAATCAGGCTTTAGGGGGCATGACTGCTCTGAGTGTCCTTCTTCATTCAGAGAAGTTCCTGCCTTGAAAAATCCTAGAAACCCTTTGTTGCTGCCTGTCCCAAGGAGAAGATTCCCAGCCTATATCCATCACAGCCTTCTCAGTCCCAGACTGCCTTTGTGGTCAGTCAGACATGCTGCAGCCTGGTTGGCATTCTCACACACACTCAGTGCATCGGTATTTTACACAGCTGATAAAATATATTTATACTACAAAGACTTTTTTGGGGAAGGCCATATCCAGTCTCCTTGCTGGTCATGGTGAATCTTTCGCAACTCACTGTCTGGCAGCAATCTGTAAAATTATGTTTTCATTCCTGAGCTCCCTGACATCAGGGTAGTGCATTTAACCTTTTTAGATCTTTTTATAGGACCATTATGGTGAAATAAGTGGCAGGGTAACATTCTGATTAAAAAAAGATGAAACACCTAGGTGATACTATAACTGACTAGAAGAAATTTGCAAGTATCTCACTAAAGTGTTTAAGTTGAGCATATAAAATACAAAACCCAGCATCATAGTATCAAAGAACGTTTGAAAGCATCGTGGAACTCGGCTAATGGGGTATCTGCTTTCCCACTGCACAGTTCTCAGTGTCAGCCTCAGCTTTGGACTCGTGTTATCCATCTGATGCAGCATCTGACTCTGTGTGGTCCCAAACTCTCTGAACCCCAGCGGCTCAGGCCCACAGCGATTGGAGTGATAAGACGCGGCTGAGCTCACATGGCAGGGAGAAATGCGAGCTCCCTTCCAAGCAGGCCTGCTTGTCCTCCTGTGCTAGGGGGGAAAGTGAGAGGCGGTATTCAGTCACTCACTTGGACAGAGTTCAAGAATTTCTGCTGGGAAATAAACCCACAGCATTGTTGAAAGGTGCAAGGCTGCCTGTTACCTCAACAGCTGGGCCAGGCCAGCTGAACTGGAGCTCTTGCAGTACAGTGTAGTTAGTGATCTGTCTAGCTAAACAAAATTTCACTGCCAATCTTCTTGACCTCAGATGTCTTGCCTTCCATAATTCCAGTTTAAAACACACCTTTCTACCCAGCCCTGGAAACCAAGACACGAAGGAAGCTTCCTAAGCTGTGGCTGCCAATGGAGAGGACAAGCTAACTTATTGCAGGAAAATAGTCAGTACAATTTAGGAGAAAGTTCTTGTTTCCAAATCTTTGAGATGCATCTCTATTGCCATCATAGTGTCTTTGGCTGTTGGACAGTGGAATGGACTGCTTTTATTTCTCAGCAACTTTGGCCATGACCTACCTGCACTGCAAGGGCCAAATACATAGAAAGATCCCCCTGCTTTCTGGGCGTGGTATAAGTGAAGTCTCTAAGGAAATGAGTCTTTGTTACTGAACTCTCCAAGGTTGTTTTAGCATCCTACAGAATCCTACTTTTGTGGCTTCTGGTACGAGGAGGCTGGAGCAGATGTCCTTGTGCTTCAGGTCCAAGTGGCTTACCACAGCTGCTGGCAGTAGCATGAAGTGGCCACAGCTTCCCTCCAAGCTCTCCATTTCTCACTGATTTCTAGAAATGGAAAGAATGAATGGTCAAGTCATTTTCAGAAACCAGACCTTTGCCTAGCACTTGATGAGTGACAAAAGAGGGGGAGAAGGGGCTGCAGGGGAGGCTGAGTGGCTCTGGTTTTGCCACATTGACCCCATTACATCCTGGGTTTGGTGCAGCAGTTCTTCAGGGGTAAACCCCAACAAGAGAGGAGTGCAGTGCCAAACTGGGAGCGGGGTTGTATCCAGGAGAGATAAAGGGTGAGAAATGAGGGTCTCACTTGCCTTCAGCCTACTGCCATCCAGCTGACTTTCACAACATCTACTTCACCCTGTTCTGCACTGGGGAGCTGTCTGGCCCAGGTTGTGCAAACCCTGGTCACACAGCTCCAGCACACACAGGTCAGAAACATCCCTGGGGCTGTCCCAGACCCAGATTGCTCAAGTGGTGGTGGTTCTACGTGCAGATGCTTCAACCAGCCTGAGAAAGACACAAGATATCTAAATATATTAAAACAGCTGGATGCTTTATCCTTCCTTGATTTCTTTCACACATCATAGAAGGAGTTTAGGCCAGAGGTAGAAAGTGACATGTCTGTTCCTCTCACCTGGACTCCCCTCAGCACTTGGCTGTGATGAAAAAATCTAGTTTGACAGAAGGTGTATTCGTTTTGCTTTTTTGTTTGTATATGACAATTGTGAAGGTGATTTTCATGTCCATAGGTGATGCAAGAATTTTCCCTTCCTATGGCTCCAGGAATTCTCCTAAGGTCAAAGAGAATGAAAAAAAAAAAGTAAAAACACAAACACAGGCAAAATAAACACCAGTGTTAAACTCTTACAGGGACACATGCAGATAGACTTGATCCTCAGAACCAAGCTCAAAAGATGGGCACAGGTAGATTTCCCAAGCTGACAGAGTACTAAAGGATCAGATTATTAGGTGTCAACACACATGGTGCAGAGGATGGTACCAGCTCTTCTGGAGATGGACAAGTTGGTGCAACAGGCCCATCTTGGGGTTTGTGATGCTGGTCTCCTCAGCAGACTCCATGCACAGGGCTACTCACTATCCCTGCATGGACTTCTCCCTTTCTCTAGGACAACCTGTACAACAATTGATCTTTGAATGCTGGAATTTCTTGGGCAGTTGATTAATGAGGGAAGGTAATGTGAAAACTGTAGTTCATGTGCTGAATTGCCTCCATCATATGGAGCCAGCTCCTTTGGGTATAAGTCACATCAGAAATATTGCAAGGGTGGACTCCAAATATTGCACTGCTGGAAAAAAATAAAGCAGGGATGGAAATGAAGACAAAACAAGCACATGAACATAACAAAAATGCAAAACAAACCAAAACAAAAAAAACAAAAAAAAACCCCAACAATGACAACAACAGCAAATTAAAGTTTAAGCAAACAAACAAAAAATCCCCTCCCCATATCTATTTGGGGTGTACATGTCATCAGAAAGACTATGTAAATGTTAAGTAATTCAGGGAAATTTAAATGTCTCCAAATTTCCTAATAATCATTGGGCGTGGTCATTGCTGGAGCACATGCTCAGTGCTGTGGACCCTGTAGCTCCCATGTTTTCTTGCTGTTGGACAACAAGCTTTTAACTCTGACCCTCAGTGCCTATGGAGACACCCTCTTCCCCTGAATGGCGCTTCAGATCCTCTTGCATTTTTTGCCTTTCCATCAGTCATAGAGGGTCAAGGAGTTGGATGACTCCATGGGCTTCTCTGAGAAGAGACAAATCCCCAGCAGGATGGAGGGCAGAGTGGAGGTGAGACTTAACACAGCACTGCATCTTTACCATGAGGAGAAGTGTGATACCAAGCCAAGGAGGCAGGGATGCAATTTTCCCCAAATACAGGCCAAATAAACTCAGGGATCTGAACTGTATGAAGTCATCATTTCAGGGCACTAAAGAGGCTCCTCAGGTGAGGCTGTGTTCCATGGGGTTCATAGGTGACCTGAGGTGTCCTAGTGTTAAAACATCAAATTAGCTGATAGCAGTTTGGGTCCAGATGCTTCTGGCAGGTGCCTAGCTTGGGCTGGCTCATGCACACTGTCACTGATGTACACGGCATCCATGAGCATTAGCCCACAGAGCAATTTCTGTGAGGTCTGGCTTGATAACATAAGAGGGTTTTGCAGGATGATACAAGTTTAGTGGTTAATCAGAACGTCTGAACTTGCAGGCTGAAGAGGCTGTGCCGTCATGAGAGTGGGCAGAGTTGGGGAGGTAGCACCTAACCCCAAAACACGCTCCCTCCTGCTGCGTCTGTCATCAGCAGTAGGAAGGCTGTGTGGGTGCCATCGCCCTGTCATCCCAGCAGCTCTGTCACTCTCGCTTACTTTGGGCCGCAGTTGCACGGAGGCTGCGGTGGGGGGGTGATGGGGAGAGGAGGGAGGGAGCCCAGCCTGCATCCCCAGTGCCGCGGTGCCGCCGGAGCCCAGCGCTGCAGTGCGCCCTGTCCCTGCTCAGGCGCAGCGGGAGCGCGTCCCCAGGGCGCCGTCTGCAGCGAGTGCCGGAATGCGCTCACTGCTGCTGATCCCTGAGATGTGTCTTACTACTCCTGTTAGCACTGGCTGCTGGCACACTCACATTTGAACCAGAACAGCCCCACAAGCAGATCACAAAACTGGTTGGTTTTTTTTTCCAGCCCAGAAGCTGATCTATCTTTGCTAAATGAACTGCTGTAACCTCAGTGTTACCCTGGAGAGAATTCCTCTGTATTTTGCCTTGCAAATAATTCACATGGGTTGACACAAAGTTCTAATATGAGTACAGTATGCAGCCTTTGGTACAGTATGTGGTTCCTTGCACAGCACTATTGCATGTACATGTCTGGGTTCAATTATTTTCATTGAAACAAGAGAAGCCGCGTGATGAGTAAACCCCTAAGTATGACATTTTATTCCCACACTTGGTGGATATATGCAATGAAATATACTGAAAAAGAACATTTTAAAAGCATCCTTTAATGTCAAAACTACTAACCTTTTATTTTGTCTCAGGAAAAAGAATGATGGTAGATAATAATGCCCTTCCCTCAGCTCACAATGCCTAAAGTTTAGAGGTAAAAAGAGATCTCCCTGCAGAACAAACCTCAGTCACAAAGAGTCACTTTTTTCTGCCATTTTTCTTTCTTCTATTCCAGTCAGAGTTACAGGCTCCAGCCAAAGTGGTGTCTCTGTCATTCCAAGCACAGTGAGCACACAGACTGGAAAATAAACCCTACTCCTCTAAACTCTTCTCCTAAAATGCTGATAACAAGGATCTCTGGCACTGTGCCTGTTCCAAGATAAAGGGTGTCAGCACCAGGGGGACACTCACCCTTTCAAACAGCCCACTGCCATGCAGAGGCTTTCATTTACAGCACCACGAGCCCACCTCCATCTCATCTCTCCCAGAAAGGAACATGTTCCCATGCCCATAATGACCAGCACCATCCCACTTCCCAGAGACAGGGACCCCCCTCCTGGCCCTGGTCCCAGGGGGATCCTGCCTGGCCACAGGGGATTTTCTGAGGACCCCCTCTGCCCTGAGCTAGATGTGCAAGGCACAGGCCTCAGGTGCCATCAAAAGTCCCAGCTTTTCCTCTCTTTCCAGTTTGTCAGGCTGAGTGATCCACGGTGTATTTTTGAAGCATTAAAGCCATAAGAGGCTTAAAGTGATAAAGGATTTGGATAGGATTTAAGTATGTTTAAGCCTTTGAATAGGATCAAGCTGTGTGCAAGGTACCAGCAGCCTGTGCAGGCACATGATCTTATCTCTGCTGCCCTCATTATTATAACCCTCTTCATGCTGATAGTGTTATAATAAGTGTAATATGAATAAACAGAAAGAAATATCACTCCACCAGGAAACAAGTCCTCTGTTTTATTGCATCCATGGCACCTATTAACACCTCTATCCCAGGAACTCACTGAGATGTGTGTTCATACACCAAAGCACAGTTTTCACTTCTGACTTCACACTCCTCATAAGAAATGTCATACTTTCCCAAACAGTTCCAAAACCTGGGAACTATCCTGTTTTTTACAGCTGGGACTCTGAGAACCTATGGACCAGCACTTGAAAAAATATGACTAATCCACTAATCTGCTCCCATGAAAAAAATTAAGATGTAAAATCCCACTTAGCAGCTGGCTGTCTGACTCTGAGAGCTCTAGAGCTGGCCACATTTTGAGTGTTAAGCAACAAGTCAGATAAAACCAAGCTGGGATCTAGAAACTCCACTTCTGCCAAAGCTTGGTGGTGAGAAGTTGGCCAGTGGCCTCAGACTGATTTTACAGACCAAAGGATGGGCAGACATCTTCTGTTTCCTGCCTGCTCTGAGCTGAAAGCATCTTCTCCTGCAGTGCTGCAACCACCTTGACTACCTTTTGGGCATGGTTGTGCTCTTCTCAGTTGAAACTGTCCCACTTTCCAGACACTGAAGGGGCAGAGGACAATGAGGGTGGCTCCAAGCACATGGCTGAGGCATAGGAAAAGTATACCTGGATACTAGTGCTCAAGTACCAAAAAAATATCCCTCAGGGAGTCAATTTACCTGCAGTCTTACTGGTCCTGACCAGATCTGCTTATGAGAACCATTTTGCTTCTGTCTCCCCCTTAGTTAGATCTCCACCTGAATTACTAACCCAAATGTCTTGCTCTTTCCTCTTCTTGTTGTGTTCCACAGGACCATGAGATGCTCAGCTGTCTCCAGAGATGTGATCCTGTGCACCTTTTGGCATGTTAACAAATACAGATGGAGTAACACGCTTGTAGTCAGGGCTACTGTGTTTTGAAACAGAGACCCAAATAAATACAAATCCTAGCACAGTGGAAAAAGAAGAGGCCAAGAAAACTCCATAAACAGCTAGAGGAAAGAGGGCATGGAGCTCCTCCTAATTTTATGCCTAGGAAGAGGATAGAAAAGCCACTGGTGTTGTCACAGCATCATGGAATCATTTAGGGTGGAAAATATTTTCATGATCATTCAGTCCATTAACCCAGCACAACCAAGCCCACCCCCAGTAACCCTGTCTCTCAGTGCCACATCTCCACATCTTTTAAATATGTTCAGGGATGGTGACAACCACTTCCCTGGACAGCCTGTGCCAGTACTTGACAACCCTGATATCCAGTCTAAAACTCCTCTGGAACAACTTGAGGCTGTTTCCTCTTGCCAGGGAACAGCCTCAGTAAGGCATGGCAGGATGCTCTCATTTACAGATAGGCTCTCTGACCTTCTAGGAATTTGTATTTGACTGCCTTGGGTGGGTCCAGGGACATTGCGTAAGAAATGAACCAACAAATATCCTCAAAGGGGTTGGCTGCCTACAGTGCTATAGTCTTGTTCTTCAGTTCTAGGGTTCTGTGGCCATTCATCCAAGGGATAAGAGGCACAGGTCATATCCTCACTGTGATTTACATTTGGCTTCAAAACTACTCCTCTCCTTTTAATTCTCCTCAGCCATCTCTCTTGCAAGAGCCCTCAGAAACATATCTCTCTCACTTAAATATTTATCAATAAAGAATAACTATTCAATATTTAAACATTAACTGAGAGATGAGGACAGAAATTCCATAGGATCTGTAAACTGGCAGCTGGGGACCAGGGTCTGCTTCAGTGATTACTGAAATACTATGTATTCAGTATATTACTCCAGAAATAGACACCAGGATCAGTAATAGAAAGTATTCCCCAGGTGGTGGTTGCCACATCGCTCAAGGAAACAGCCAAGGCAGGTTCAATTTTTTCCTGCCAGAACAAAGTAGTAAACCTGGAGAAGCCCAAAATACCCTGGAGTATGAATAGAAAAGGAAGTATCAGCTTCTTGTAACTATTAGAAATGCACTAATTTCTTCATTTTGCTAAATGGCCCCTAACACAGCACTGCTGCAACACTCTCATGAACTGACTGAGTTGGATGGTTTGATCCGACCTTCGTTTTCTTTACTGGGTCAGACCCAGTGGCCTGCATCTGTGAAGAGCATTGGCTTTTTCAGTGACTACCAGTTCACAAAAATCTGTCTGTCCTGCTGTAATCACCTCGCAGGTGCATCTACAAGGAGCTAACAAGTGCATTTCTGGCTGCTGGCCTATGGACTGGTGTGTGATGAGCTCTGTGAATGAGAGCTTCAGAGACAGCAGGCAGCACCATCACACTGCAGCTGTAGTTCTCACATGTGCAGGGCTTACTCCTCTTACAATTAATGGAAAAGATTGCACCCTATTTACTTGGCACAGAAGGGAGGTTTGAGGCAGAGCAGTGAAGTGACTGCATACCAAGGTGAGCTGATGTGAAAATTGCAGGAAAGTAGCCAATTACTTGCTGTCCTGTCAATACGAGGGATGATTATACATTACATTTACTTCACTAGTTGCACTGAGCCTTACTTCATTTGAGTTTCTTATTATAAAGCAGAATTCAGATATTACAGAGAAAATCTCCCTCCCCAAGCTTGCAGCAAGGGAATGAATTCCTAATTCTCCCAGCATACCTCAAGCCTGACCTCAGCCATGCACAGAACCTTCATGAAGGAGAATTGCAGGCTTTCAAGCACACTTTCCTGCCAGAGCATTAGATTTTCCCAGACCCAAGGATGGCCCCAGTAGAGCCCAGCTGGCAGGAGGAGTGTCCCAGGATGCTTTGGTCCATCTGCATCCCTGTCCCTGCACAGCACACTGCAGCCATCCCCTGAGGGTGGTGAATTTCAGTAGACCCATGCAAAATCATGGCCAAAGTTCCTGAGGGATGGTGATGAAAGCAGCTTTCATAGACTCTGGGCACCTTTTGGCCCAGTGGATTTCTTGTCTCAGCCACGTTGCTGGGAAAATGTCCCTGGTGTTTGCTGAGATTAATTTTTATTGGGTTAATGGCACAAAAACCAGGTGTCTGGTGAAGAGAGTGGAAGATTTAAAGCATGGTGCTGCATGCCCAGCTCTCCAGTGCAGTGTTAGCACAGCAGGGCAATGTGATGCCTTGAGATGATGGTGACCATGCCAAGGACAAACACACAGGGTTCTCCAGGAGGTGGCTATCCTGCATCCATGCTGCATGAAATGCACAGAGGGTTTAGGCAAGGGGAGCATGTGAGGATTTTCCCTACCTTTGTTCACCATGCTGATGACCTCATTTTCATACATATCATGGCTGGGCAGGGTCTCACTATGCATTTGACTGCTCCACCGAAGTGCAGGGAGATTTTGTCTTTGATCTCAGTGACATCACAAAGTGGGGAGCTGTGCATGTGTTTGTGCTCATCAGGGAGATGAGCAGGTGAATTCTTTGCTGTTTGTATGGCTGAGATATATGGCAAAGATTCCTCTTAACTAATGGGTACACACTGCTGGGTTTTTCAGTAGGCACTTCTGATTTGAGGAACAGCTGCTGTACCACCTTCTGCTCTAGCAGATAAATAACTCTTGTTTCGTAAGGTTAATACATAGCCTTAGAAAATTTACAGGCATACGTGTGTCTCTCCTGTCTCCAAAATGTATGAATCCAGGGGTTTGGTTCTTCCCTTTTGATGAGAATTATCATGTAGGGAGTTGATGGCTGATACACTCATTCTTGTCTGGACATCAGAGAATTCACAGAGGCAAGCAGTGCTGGCAGAAAGGCTCCACACACATCTGCTCAGAGAGGTCTGGTTTAGCTTCTGCTCTGCCTGGTTAGTGCCATAGATATGTGAGATGGTTCAGGCTATTTCCCCCCTCTCTCTGGGCAGCCATTTCCAATTTGAGAAGATAATTTAAGATTAATGAATCTCAAAGTGACCTTAAACCCTGACTGTTTGCTGGGGTGAGTTTTTTGTCTTTTGCTCTGTGTAAGAGGTTTCTGTGTAATGCTACCGATGAAAACGCTACTGAAGACTTAGCAACTTAGACACCCCATTTAGCAAGAGAGATGTGTGTTCTCAGACAGGGCCAACTCCCAAATGTTTCAGCTTCCCCCCCCCTTAAGTTGTGAAATGAGAGCCTCAATCCCTTCTAAAGGTTGGCAAACAGCCCTTGTCCAAAGAACACCACATCACCTATTTACCTGCATCATCCAGCGCATGTGGCAGTGAGCAGGGCCCAAGGGTCAGCCTCCCGAGGGACCCTGTGACATGCCAGTGTCCCTGGGGGAGCAAAGCTGGGCTGCTTGCTTACCTTGGGTTCATAGAACAGGGAAAGCTCTTGGCATTGGAGGTTCCCACTTTACAACAATTCAGCTGGGCCCCCGATGAGACAGAAAAGACAGACAAACTGCCTTTTGCCAACTTGGTGCCTGAGAAATGACAAAGCAGGTCCACTCCAGAAGCTCTGTAGGACAAATTATGTGCATTAGACCCTGGTACTGGCTTGGAAAGAAAGGGCAGGATGGAGCCGTGGACCAGGCTCCCCAGTGGTGTGAGAGCCAGTTCAATCAGCTTCTGCTGCTTGGGTAATGGTGTGCTTTCCACATGGCAGCTCTGAAAAATAAACAAGGGCACATGAAGGTCTGATTAACTGGCTGGGCTTCAACAAGTTCAGGATATTGTCTGTTTACATCACTTGGTGGGGGGGGACTGGCCATGAAAATGTTGTTAGTACCAGAAATCCAGAATACAGAAACTCTACCCATCTATCTTCTGTGGTTCCTGTGGAAGGATGAGAAGAAATGGGGTTGGTTTCTTTCCCTGATCTCTAAACCAGTCTGTTTGCTCCATGTTATTCTTTTGGTCTCTTAAATGATCAGAGTAGGCACTCTTAAAACTATATAAAGCAAGTCCCCACTCTGCCATGCTGTTGTCATCTCTAGCATTCATTGCTATCTATTCATTAAGGTACATCCTCTTAATAAAAACATCCAAGAAACCAGCCTTTGTTTGCTGATTATACATTCAGGGATTCCAGATTTATAGCGTTCATTTACCTTAATTGAAGCTTATGACGAGTACAAATTTACTGCTGAAAGAAAAAGACAAAAGAGCATAATGGTATAGGACAGCATTCATGGAGAGATAAAGCGATGATTGTGTCATTTGTTTTGGAGGATATGTTTGCTATTAAGCTGAAGTCAAAAGTAAGGTACATTGATTTACAGGAAATAACTCACTTACACACATATTAGACATTTACAAACCCTACTTCAGAAGCCCCTGAATACTGATAAGCCTTTGTGATTTCAGCCAAGTATGTCATCAATAACATCAGTGTCTGTTTATAAACATTTTTTTTTTTCCCTGATTCAGGTAGTCAAAGTTCAGGAAAATATTTGTCTTTGGTCTCTGCAAATGAATGGCCTGAAATTCAGTGACATTGTCCTCTTCAAAGGAAACCAAAGGAACCCAGTCCTGTTTCCTAGAAGAGCCTCAGAGGAGCAGGGGAGCCAATGTGATTTTCAGAGAAGTGGCACCCTTCTTTCTGTTTTTGCCATTTAATGGAAAAAATAATTGTTTCCTCTTATTGTGCCTTTGCATCTTGGAAGCTTTGCAAAATGTTTTTTTGACCTCCTGGTTTACTCGTGGAAGACTTATATGTATGACTTGAAAGAATGCACTAGTAGATAAAATAGCTTCCTATAATTAGGACAAAAAATTTGGACCTGGCTAGTCCCCATCTAATTGCTGGCACTGGGACCTTTTTCCTGAAATGGCTTTGGCTCCATTTGAAGGCCCTGATTTAGCAAATCATTTAAGCACATGCTGCTGCAAAGCGGATGTGCTTAAGAGTTGCTGAAGTGCAACCCTACTTGGATGGGGGTTTGCTCATCCTCCTGTGTGTAACACTGCAGTTAAAAATCTGGCTTTTTTTTCTGTCTTGTGCACTGGGAGAAAAACCTTCAGCAAGCAGGTGGTGTCCCCCGTGACATTTCAACCCAGAGAATACAGGGTAGTAGTACTTGGCACCAAGGCAAAATGCAAGGAAATATCAGGTGATGCATCTATCTGTTACTTTAAAGCAAGCATTAGGAAATGAATAGTCTAAATAATTATGCCCAAGAGGGCAGAGTATGGGCCACCACGATAGGAGCTTCCTCTGCTCAGAGGCAGCCACCGGCGCTGCAGAGTTTCCTCCAGAGCTGGCTGCTCTCCACCCATCCCTGCACGGGGCTGTGGCCCAGAAACACCCATTTTCTCTGTTGGCTTTGTAAGCTGTGTGGGAACACTGCTCACACTGGGGACAGGACGCTGATTTGTTTGCTCTGCTGAGCTTCCACACCTGATTCCCACCCTGCTGTTTTGCGGTCTCCTTCCAGCCTCCGGTGAAGCAAAGTTACTCCCCTCTGTGCCCATCCCTCTTGTGCCATCCTGAAGAGATTGGGCTGACACCAGCACAAAAACCAGCAGAACCAGTGGGAACCAGCAGCTCTTCTGCTTTGCCTTGAGAAAGCTTTTGTGCCAGCTAATGCTCTAGAGACGTGACTCCTCCTCAGTGCTGTGGTTATGTTGGAGTTTCTCCTGACAGTGGGATCTCATCCTGACATGGAGAAGAATGTCAGACTGGGGTCAACATGGGGCATCAAGAGCACCTGAACCACTAACTGAAAAAACCCCAGAGGTGCTCTGTGTACCCAGCAGCTCCAGCATTGTTGGGTGGTATTTCTCTGAAAACATCATCCTGCTCTTTTTGTCCCTACAAACTCTGAGATGGACACAGGAACAGATGCATGATAGTTTCTCCACATAGCCCTCCTCACAATGGCCATGAAAGGAGCAGAGGGCTGCCAGGGGTTCTGGCAACAATGCACAGGGCACAGGCCCCCGTGGGTCACCTGCTCACAGCCACACTGCTCTGGCACCTGTCTGTCTCCTGCCAGAGCAACACTTGCTTCATCTGCAAGTGAATGAAACCAGACAGCATCAACTGCAGCAGCTGAGGATCTCTTCTGAATGCCCATGAGCTATGAGCCAGGCTTTCCTCCTAAGCCTGAGTGCTTCTGTGCCTAAGCTTTTCATCTTATATCATTGATCGTGCATATTTTCATTACCGTATTGGGGCCTTATCCTCGTTGAGTGGCACAAGCTAATTCCCTCTTTCTGCCCAAAAGGAGGGGCAGGGGAGGGAGGAGAGGAAGAGAAAGCAGGGGAGAATTTGTTATCTCTTAGTTTGCCCTCCTGTCAATCAATCAGCAGCAATTCCTTTCAGATAATAACACACAAATATGGCTGTGCAGCTCAGCTACTGCTCTGCCTCTGAGAGAATCTGCTGGGACCAAGCTTGAAATCAGTGAGCTAATGAGCAGAAAGCACAAAGGAGAAGGGGGAGAGGAGAGACGGAGAGGGGAGAGGGAGATAAGTCTGAAGATCCAGTTCCTGCTCGAGCAGCTTTGTAAGAGCAGGCAAGGCTGGGGAAGGAGGGAAAGCCTTCACAGCACCTGCTGTAGCCACATCCTGCTGTGGTCTGCCTCAGGTCTGCCTTTCCCCACCGCCTTTCTTTCCTACCTCTTCAGAGGATGGTTTGGGGTTTCAGTGCCTCGCTGAAGCGCCGTTCTAAAGCAGGTGTGACTGTGCATATACACATTTATACCTACAGCAGCTATATGTGTGGACAGACATACAGCCTTTGACATGCACTTCTGTGCCCAGTCACACCTCTCTCATGAACAGAGCAGCTTTGTGACATGAAGGGTTTGCAGAATGCTGGCACAGGCTCCCAGCAGTGCTGGTCCCTTGTAAAATGAGGACAGCTCCCCAGGAGGCATCACCTGGGTGCCGGCCCTGCTGCCCGCGGCTGGCTTTTGTGTAAGGCGTGCCCACCCGGTTTTGGAGATCATCTCCCCCGTTTTGCAGGCAGCACAAAAGGAACACAGAATTTGTTGCTTTCTCAGCCTCATAACAAAGCCATCCAGTTCTAAAATTATCAAAGTGAAATGGAGGCTTGCTTAATGTGCGTGTGGGTGTTAATGGAGACAGAACCACTCTTATAACTGCCTTAAAAGCTATTTTATAAAATAGTTTCATTGTCAGGGACTTTAAACATACAGGATTAATATCTTAACTGACTGTGCCTCATTTTGTATTATCTCAAGGACAAATTTATAAGATGATACACACTGTTTAGTCTTTATAATGCTTGCATCTGTAACTGCCATGCTTTGGGAGAATTTTACCATCGTTGCTACTTATAGAAACATATTAACTTGCCACAAACAACTAAAAATAAATTAATCACATTCAAAAATGTGCTAAGGAGTTAGCTACTATATATAAACTGCCAAAAGAAACCTGAAATCTATATGAAATGAGGCAAATATTGCTTGGAGATATTAAATAACACATGTATAAATCAGCTTAATTTAAAGCATCATTGAAACTGCTAATGGTATTTTAACTTGTAACATAAGGTTGTGTATTTTATTAAAATTCTTCTACTGAAAATGTTTAGATTTTTTAAAATGTTACAATTATTTTATGGATTTTCTATTTCTTGGAATTTCATTTTAAGAATTCGAATTTTATTATTAGGACACTTGTCAATTTTAATAGGTAACCTCAATGTGTTAAGAAGGAAAAATAAAAAAAATTGATTATAGGATACCCTAAACCACAGTATTTTTCAAAAATGTTTCATGCCTGGTAATTTTCTATGCATATCATAGGAAGTCCTTGGATTCTCCAAGCAGAGTTCTCACAGGGATGCTTGAAGGAAAGGAGACCTATTCTATGAATGGACAGAGAAAGCTGCCAGCTTGTTTAGTTTACAAATCAAAGACAGAGTAGATATGTTTGTTGCCTGTGAATATATTAGAGTAAACTTCCAAAAAGCTCTTTCATCGAGTGGGAAATATTGTCACAGAAATAAATTGAGCACGTTAAGAAGACAAGAATTGACAGACCTGTGCAGCCCAGAGATTCTGTTTCTGATGCAGTGACACTTAACTAAGGAAGGGTATAAAAATATATCCATCTAAGCTATCCCCCAAACCCCTCAAACATTTATGGAAATCAAGAAGGATATCACAAAGCTCTGAGATTAAAGAGGGAATGTGATGCCCCAATTTTCTCAGAAAGCAGAGGTAAGCTATCCTTATCTTCACAGTTCACCGCAGCACCAGACACATCTCTCCTCTACTTTTTCTAGGCAGCAGCTCTCCAGAGCCTCAAAGGGAAGAGCCATCACTTGTCTGGTTTGAAAGAGCTGGATGGTTGGACTGAAAATGCATCAACATTCCTGACAGTAGGAGGTGAACAAGGAGGAAGATGCACTCTGCAGCAGGACAGATGCACACCCTGTGTTTTATTAGCTGTACAGTATCTGGTGACACTGGATTATCCTCTGAAGATTCTCTCTGATCCATAGTGCTGGACCTAGGCACTGGCTCCACCTCTAAGGAGAAAAGGCGCCAATTTGTTCATCATTGCAATACATATGCTGGGCAGTTGAAATAAACTGCCTTTGGGGTTCTGGAGGAAAGTGAAAGAGCCTGTTGTGGCAGATGGCATTCCTGTCACCAGTGTCCTCTGGAAGACACTTGGATACATGGCTGTGGAGGACTGTGGAAACCTTGAGAGGAGATCTGCTGGGAGACACGGTGTCAGCAGAAGGGATGCCCTTGCTGCAGGCACAGCTCCTCATTTCAGTGCCTTGGTTGCCTTTTTTGCACCCTCATGCCTCTGTGACACACACCCTGCTCCATCACTGCTGCCTTCTGACTTCTTGGAGAATGGCCTCCACACTGATTTTCCCTCCTTAGGTTTGGACACCAAAAACGAGTAGCTGAATCATGATTGTAGATGCACACTCCATGAGAAGAAGACACACCTCCAGGAACTGAGGTTAATTTGGGAGATTTGTTCTTCTCTTTCTTGACTGTTGGGGTGTTAAGGCAATTACACCCCTAATTTACAAAATGCTCTTGGTGTGTTAACTGTAACGAGAATGACTCAGGCAGTGAAAGATAAAAGGTGTTATCAGCTATCTGTCAGTATGTGTCAGTTTGGTGGCATCTTTTATAGCTGAAATGGCTTCAGCCACACAATGACTAATGTTCCAGGCTGCTCTAAAGACTGGCTTGCTGAGGGCCTGCTTAGACCTCCTGTTGCCACACTGCCCCCTCTCCTCTCTGCACTTTGGGTAAGGGCTTAGCCCTACTGAGCAAGCTGCTTTGTCTGCTAGTTCTCTTTTGGACCCCAGTCCCATCCCTGTAAATGAAGTGCAGAATTATTGTATTGAATTGTCTCAGGTTTGAATTCCCTTTTTTCTTTTTCATACTATGATGGTTTTGTTGTACTAAGAGTGCTTTGCAAAGTAGCTTTTGGGTGACCACAACCCTTCATGCCTGAAGCTCTTAACCATTTGAAGATAGTGGTGGACCTCACAAGTTATAGCTAAAACATCTCCTTGGAAAAGTCCACATTGTCTGAATGATACAAAAAAGAGCAGAGGAGGAGAAGGAGAAGGAGAAGGAGAAGGAGAAGGAGAAGGAGAAGGAGAAGGAGAAGGAGAAGGAGAAGGAGAAGGAGAAGGAGAAGGAGAAGGAGAAGGAGAAGGAGAAGGAGAAGGAGAAGGAGAAGGAGAAGGAGAAGGAGAAGGAGAAGGGAATTGTTCACCTTTTTATAGCTGTGCCTTCTAAATGGTCTTCAAACCTTCTGAGTTTTACTTCTGGGTTTATATGTATTGGTGTTGTCTAAGCCTTGCTTTGATCTCATGGACTTTTTTTACAGGCTGCACCAATCCTCTTCTCTTCTAGTTGGGGGAATCTGCTCATACACAGAAGACTCAGAAATCTGAGCTGATATTGAAGGACAAGGCGAGACTTCCAAGCAAGGAACTGGCAGACTAAGGGATAGTTGAGGTTAGACACTCTGATAGTAGCAATAGCCACCCTCATCTAAAAATACCTTGTAAGATTATGTTGAGCCTGAGGCCTCTGTATGAGAGCTATTGTCATATGACAACAATGTCTGTGACTTTCAAGGAAAGTGTACTTGTTGTTTTGCAAAAACCTTCATCTGAAGAACTTTTCTATCTTCTCCTGTTGCCTCATGCTCTTAACTCCCATCATGTTTTTGTTCTTTCCACTGTTTAATGTTTATCTTCCTTTGCAAAAATAGAAGTCAGATGGGAAAACATCTTTTCTGGGCATTCCCACAGTGCATATTTGCATTTTTGAGTAGTATCTCAACAGCACGGTGCTCTTCAGATAATCTGAAACCACAGGGGTTATGCAGGTAGCAATCACAATGCTATACACAGCTGTGGCTGACTATCCCAGGAAGAATCAACAGTGCAGACACAAAACAGACTGAAAGTGCTAAGGTTAGCTAGCAACCTTACCCCAACAAATATATGCAGTCCTGGCTCCTATAAACTGCAGGTTAAAGGACAATCGTAGAGTCACAGCATCATAGAATGGACTGGGTTGGAAATGACTGTAAAGATCATTTAGCTCAAATCTCCCTGCCATAGGTTCCACTCAACCTGGTCTTGAACACCTCCAGGGATGGGGCACCCAGAATTTCACTGAGAAAAGTGTTGCAGGGCCTTACCACCCTCACAGTAAAGAATTTTTTCCTAATATCTAAACCTCCTCTCTTTCAGTTTGAAATCATTCCCCCTTGTCCTGTAACTAAATGCTCTTGTGAAAAGTCCCCTTCCTTTCTTGCAAGGTCCCTCCAGGTACTGAACAGCCACAATTAGGTCCCCCCAAAGCCTTCTTAATTCCAGGCTAATCAACCCAAATTCACTCAGCCTTCTCCATAGGAGAGGTGCTCCATTCCTCTAATCATTTTCAAGGCCCTCCTCTGCCATGTCCTCCCTGTACTGGGGACCCCAGAGATGGGTGCAGGGTTCCAGGTGGGGTCTCACCAGAGCAGAGCAGAGGGGCAGAATCCCCTCCCTCCCCTGCTGCCCACGGGGCTCTGGATGAAGCCCAGGACACGTTTGGCTCTCTGGGAGAGGAGTGCACAGTCCAGCCTCTCACCCACCAGCACCCCCAAGTCCTTCTTGGCAGGACTGCTCTTAGTCCATTCATCCCCCAGCCTGTGTAGATGCTGGAGGTTGCCCCAACCCAAGTGCAGCACCTTGCACTTGGCCTTGTTGAACCTCATGAGGTTCCCATGGGGCCACTTCTTGAGCTTGTCCAGGTCTCTCTGGATGGCATCCCATCCTTCAGGAATGTCAACTACACCACTTGGCTTGGTGTCACCTGCCAATGTGCTGAGGGTGCACTCAATAGGGACATCCTGGGATAGGTATCTCTTTCTCTGTTGTCCAAGCACAGTGCATTTAAGGCTCTTTAGTGCATTTAAGTGCATTTACAATCTTGGGTAAAATAAGAGAGTGTCATCAACTTCCAAGAAAGTCATTAATCTGAAAATGCTTCAAAAGTTTTGGAAGATCACCATGTAATCTGACAAATTACAGCACCTCCCGAGGATTCACTCAACTTGAAACACTTATTTTCTTTTTTTTTTAATTTATCCTCAGTCAGGATGTGAAAAGGTGATAAAAGTGTCTCCCCTCCCCTTGCTGAAATGAAAGGTATCCAAAGTTTCTCCAGTGCTGAGGTTCTGACAGGTCAAATACTACGGGAAAAGGATTTGAGAAGGTTTTGTTTGTTTGCTTGTCTGATTTTGTTTTCCTGCCCACATGAGGGTTGGGGCTGCATTTAAAAAGACACCATCAACTTTAGACGATAGAAATGCTCCAGAAGGAGCCAGTGATGAAGGGACTTGTTGCTGGGATCAGTCTGGCTGTTGGTGGGCCTTAAGTAACACAGGCAGATGGAAGATTTCTGTAGGAAAGATGCTAAAACAACACAGGAGTCGAGTGTCCTCTTTGTACAACCTCTGGTTTGTGTCCAGCCTTTAACCTCCCACATTCCTGCAGATTCAGTGTGCAGAGATCAGCAATGCCTGGCTCTGGCTGAGCCTTGGACAGCTTTTTGGACAACTTTGCTCAGCACCACCAATGCCAGCAAAAATCCCTGCCTCAAGGTTTTCAACTGGAAGCACTCTTTCCCAGTGTCTCGTTTTTGATAAATTGGAGCTAAGCAAGCAGCCGCCAAAACAGATTTAAAGGAGCCCCAATATAAACAGGAACATTTTGCTGCTGTTTTCACTTGGCTGGACCAAACACAGCTGCCTGTTGAACTGGGTAAATAGGGAGCAGGGCAGTATTACACTTCAGCTCTTTATCAGGGTTCAAGGCAAACCTTTCCCTCCTTTTTTTCCTATGTTGTGCATATTTTGGACTTCTTTTTATAAGTCATTTCTATTTTAGGTTTCAGTTTGGGTTTCTGGAAAATGAACTAGCTGAAGCTGATGGTGAAATTACTCCCCAGCAAAAGGCAAACAGGAATCATGCAGAAATGCTGACAATGGGAAGAGGTTTACACAAAAAATCTGTTATTTAAAAGATTATCCTTTGGTTACTAATTATATACTTACATGTTTTAACATCTGTGTGTGTTGCAAATAAACTGGAGTTGCAAATCTGCCATCCTGGACCAGATCTAAAGCTGAGCTGACTTCCCTCCTGCTTACAGTTTTCTGGGAGAAGAGCCAGGCAGGAAGGTTGGGATTTCACAAAGGGGTGTGGGTAGGAGGTCCACCTTCACACGAGGCCCCCAGCCCCACTACAGGTCAGAGATTTTCTAAACATGGAGTGTATTATGTCTTGCACAATGTTTATTCACCATGAGGAACTTCTGATACTTACCTTGCATGTGCCCAGTGGTGTTTTAAAAGTTGTTGAGATGCTGGGTCAGGCCACCTCTGTGCTGTCCACAGCTTGATTATACATAACAGGAAAATGCTTCTCTTGGTCACTTACAACTTTCCCACCTTATAACATCAGTGGATGTATTTACTGGATTTCCATACTCTGACATCACAGCACATCCATTCAAAGGAAAAAGTGCTTATAGAATAGCATTATGTGCTCAATTAAATCATGTTTCTCAGGCACTAGATACAAAGGGATGGTCCCTGGCTGTAACTGCTCCCACTTTGAGTAGACAAGGCTAAAGACCAGGGGCAATAGATACTATTTTTAAAATTACAGATTGAGCCTCTCCATGTGTGTCAGCTGCTCGAGTCCCATTACCCTTCCCAGGACTCAACCCAGTATGTCTGTGTCTCTCTAGCACCAGAGAGCCCACACCTGAACCCAGCACTTCAGGTGTGGTGTCACCAGTGCTGAGGAGAGAAGGGTCACCTGCCTCATCCTGCTGGGAATACTTTGTTCCAATACAGCATGGGGTAGCATTGGCCTGCTTGCCCCAAGGACACACTGTTGACTCGTGCTCAATTGGTGTCCACCAGGACCCCCAGGTCCTTTTCTGTCATGCTTCTTTCCTGTTGGTCAGCTCTAAGCTGGTACTGGTGCAGGACTTTGCATTTCCTTTTTGACCTGGATGCTCCTGACAGCCCTTTTCTACAGTCCTCTGGACAATAGCACAGCCCTCTGTGTATCAGCCACTCCTCCCTGCTTTGTCTTTTCTGCACTCCAGGGACAGAAGTTCAACATCAAAGGAGGTGAGCAGCCCTCATCAGCCCATACAGGAAGACTGGATAAAACCAGAAACTGGCTTTAATCACCAAGTATCCTTTCAGTGCAAAAAACTTTCTCCTTAACACACAGCAAGTCTATTTCTTAACAGTTTGCAGGAACACCACATATTTCCTTTCTGAATTATTTTCATTATCACTGCAACCCACAATGAGTAGCAGCAGGGCAAAACTACAGATCAGTTTTTCCTCTCTTGCAATTTTTATCTAACAAGATAGCTTGGTGTAGAAGACCTGTTTGCCCCTGGCCCCAGTCTCTGACCACCACATCTTCCCTCTGCCTTGTCCTGCTGAGCATCCCAGTGGCTCAGTCTCACCTGAGCTCTCTGAAGTTCTCCTGACTTCTCTTAACTCTGCCAGCCTCTGAACATTCATGCAACCCAAAAGGCCATGCTCCTGCTCTTCTTTCTTCTCTCTGCATGGTGCTACTCTTGCTGTTTAATGATCTCTAACAATAAACAGAAAAGGCAGGAGAGTGCAAGAAATGCCCTTCCAGATCAGATCAGATCAGATCAGATCAGATCAGATCAGTGTCTGTATGTCCTGGCTCTCTGGGGACTGCACAAGTCTTGGTACCACCCAAAGCCCACTGTCCTTGTAGCACTCCACACAGCAATTGTAGGATTATGGAGGTTAGGGGGTACATCCCAGGTTCTTTTCTTTAGGATTTGTTGATTCACCTGTTGTTCATGACGTTTTTCTCCACTCCCTTTGCATCTGGTGGTACTGTCCATCTCCACTACCTCCAGTGGCAGCAAGTTCCCAAATTTCTCCAACTGCCAAGTAAAAATTTTCTTGCTACTCTCTGTTATAAATTCATTGATATTTCACCAAGTGCCCACACTTCTGCTACTGATGGATCAGGTGAACAATAGCTTTTTATTCCCCTTACTATCACCTTTGTGTTTTGTCAGCTTCTGTCATATCCTTCCTCAGCCTTCTCTTCTCCAAATCAAGGCCATCTGGCCTTTTCAGTTTCTCTTCATTTGCTCTATTCTCCTCATTATTTTAATTGCCATTCCCTGAATCTTTTTTCATTCTACTGCATCCTCCTTCAGATGTGGAGAACACGCACACTCAGCTGCACGAGATCCATGGTTGCACCAAGGTTTCACAGCATGGCTGTTCCCACCAGTGTGAGACATAGGGTCTATTTATTAAAAATAAAACAACCAACCAAAAGAAAATAAAATTCCCACCAAAACAATTAGAGACAGCCTGAGAAGGTCATTAATATTTCAAAATATCTGTGAGTAAAAGCAATGCTGAACAAGAAATAGAAGAGCCACTGGAAAGTGAATTTGCAGCCTAGTGAGCACAGGAAGAACATGGTGCTTAGGGCAATTAGAGATTTGATAGTGAGGCCTCAGGGAAGGTACTGCCTGCTGCAGTGCTGTGTGCTAAAGAAATCCCAGACAGCTCTGGGGGGCAAGGAGCCAAGAGACAGATAACAGGAGGAAGGGCTTGAGCAACTGCAGGATGCAGGGAGAGGGGGAAATTAACTCAAAACCTTCTCTTCTAGGTTTCATAGCTGTTAAAAGAAGCAAACAAACAAATCGAACAAACAAACAAATAAAAAACAGAAACAAAAACAAACAAGGAAAAGGATAAAGAATAAATCCCCTTTTTTAGAGAATACACCTTAATGGTCTTCAAAACAAAGAACTTAGAGGAAAACCCTGAACCTGATTTTTCACAGTGAAAAGTAACTGATTGAAAGTAGTAACAACTAACAGTGGAGCTACTTAAATCCAGATTACCACAGGGTAAATTCCCAGTGCAAATTGATAAAATACGATTTTTTGAAAGCAATCCAATTAGTCACAAGTGACTAGGACTAAGGATTAAAATCAACCACTGTGAGAGAAGGCTAAAAGATACAATCTGCAGTTTGTGACAGAAGATGATGCTCCTGGAAAAGTGCAGAAGGGCAATGAGATTTTACAAGGGAAGTGAGGTAAAAGAGGGAAACTGCATTAGCAACAAAAGGGACAAGATAAAGAGAGTCAGAATTCTGATATAGGAAAGATAAGGGCAGAAAAGGGTGTATAATATAAAACAAATCTTCACTTATTAGGTAAAAGATCTTAAGGATTTATAGGACAACCTAGGTGCGGATAAATACCTGTGCCATCTCTACTCCCATTCCCCATCTCTACTCCCCATGAGCAGCTTAACAATGTGTTTGCAGGATGAACCAGCAGTATAAGGGGGTGGAGAAAGCCAGTTCTACCTCCAATGTACAATAAATAATTATTTAAACATTAGATGCAGCTCTCAGTGAAAGCTTTAATCTGGCTAGGTGGAAAATGAAGAAGTAATTTCTTTCAATAAACACGAACAGCAGCTGAAATGTAAGCAGAGTCTTATAGCTGCAATTACTTTGGGCCAGCTCTTAGGCAGGGCTGGAACTTTGGTCCTGTAGGTGTTTATCACCCTGGGGTTGTCCTCCACAGGCACATACACATGTTTTAGTCCTGAGCTACCATCTGAATAATTTGATGCCGGGCTGTTTTCTTCTGGCTTTAAGACCTCACTTAGTATTTAAGTATACAACTATTCTTACCACTTTACTAACATATCATCTTTGCTAAATGAGGGCAGAGGTCTGGCATCCATCCACGACACTGCTGGAGAGGCAGAGAGAGATGGGCAGGGAAGCATTTTTAATGTCCTGCTGCAAAAAGATGCAAGGGGACACCCGAGGGGGGCCAAGAGGAGCTTCCTCCCTGCCATCCTTGTTCAGCTCATAGCCGGATAACAGGGCACAGATAGAGTGGGAGGATTCAGACTGGACTGCCAGCATGAGGGTAATGAAATATCTGCTTATTCAGAGCTGTGGTTTGGGCTGTCACTGTGCAGCAGAGAGGCCCTTTCCTCACACTCGTGCGTGTTCAGCCTCCTCCCAGCCACCAGGGCCAGAGCCAGTCCTGATGCCTTAGGTTTTAACTTTTATATTTTTCAAAATCCTGTACTGCTTAGTGTGTAACTCTGAGGTTTCTTGAAGCCTGTTAATTTCTGCTTTCTTGTGCTGAGTAGTCATAACAAAGCTTCTCTGGGTCTGCTCTTCAAGGACACCCAGACCGTCCTAGGCCCAAAAAGTGTAAACTAAAAGCCTCTGAAAGGGGGGCAAGCTGAGGGGAATTACATCATTAAACTGAAGCTTTAATTGGAGAATTAACCCTGGTTATGCAAATGAACCAAACCTATAAAGGTGTGAAGAACTCATGACCTGAGTCTGTGGTCCATCTTGGGGTCCATTTTAGCAATAGCCTCTGGCTCCCAGGGTGTACCTTGAAGGCCCTTCAAATAAATACCCATCTTTATTCCCTTACTCCTGCCTGGTCTCTGTTTTCTTAGGTGGCCTCTTAAGGCATTAATTCTTGACTCCAGTCGGGTGTCTGCAGCACCAAGAACGGGGGAAGGGAAGCACAGAGATTAAGTGGCTTCCCCACCAGCGGTGACAACCTTGAAAGAAATCCAGATTTCCTGCTTTGCTCTGCAAGCCTCTCCTCTGCTTGTCCCTCTGCTCCAAGCAAACAGCTCCACACCACTAGCAAACAATGGCATCAGGATTGCTGGGGCTCAGGCAGGGCAATTTCCATCTGTTCTTCCCTCAGAGCTCCCCAACCTCCAGTGCCGGTGACAAAAGCAGAAAGGGTCCCACTGGCCGAGTTCCAGAGTCCCTCCAGCTTCTGCACAGAGACAGGGGACAGGCACAGTCCCCCTGTCTCCATCACCTGCAGGCTGTATCATGCAGCCGGGTGGCTTGGGGGCTTATGGAAAGGTGACTCTGGTGTTTCCTAAATGAAGAGGGTTTTGCTGGTTTGTGCCTGGCATGTGAACATCTGTAACCCACTGTATTGATGCTTCTGACAGAGATGGGCTTGTCTGACCTGTCGTTACCTGAAACCTGAAAAGCCTTTATTCTTGCCTGCCATTTCTAACTCGTGGCAGGATCCTTCACTCCGGAATGATCATTAGCTCCCCGTTAATTCCTCCTCTCTGTCTCGCTGCTCAGTGAGTACCCTCTGATCTTGCAGCACACTCCCCCTCCCCACCTCTCTGAAACCGTGGAAGAAGAAGTGCCCCCCTATCTGCAGAAACACCTTTCTCTCCTTCCCTGCGTCCCTGCAGCCTCCACACAGTCCCGCGCCCCATCACCCAGGCCACAACCACCTCCTTTATCTGAGCTTGCCAGACTTTCCTCTGACTTTTCACTCTGCCATGAAGGTCTAGAGCAGCTTCCTGTCATATTTTCTGGGCCATTTGTATCTTAATTTCTGCCTCAAGTAATCTCGGCCTCTGGTGAACATTTTCCATGTCATGTCTCTCTGCAAACCCTATCTTTCCTTGCTCCCGTCCCTTACACTTCCTCTGATCCTACTGAATGTCTCCTTTACTGACTTGTGATTTTAGGGTTTCCTGTTCTCAGGAGCTGGGATCTACAGGCAACAGGATAACAATCTGCCAAACCAAATTGCTTTTGACCTTCTGATTAAAGTATTTAAGCCAACCCTTGCTCTGTTGCACTCAAAGTGTACACTGCACAGGTTGTTTTCTCCTACTTACTTTCTCTGTCAGGCTTTTTGGACCAAAACCTGCTGGTGATCATTGCTGCAGTTAAGACTTTTCACAAGGAATCAGTCACAGGCAACGTAATTAACAGCTTGACTCTAAAACAACAGTGTGTATATAGGAGAGTTGTAAAGAGGTTGCAAATGTTCTCTGTTATGACTTGAAACTAGAAAGAATGGGCATCAGATGAGAATGTGGATCTAAATTCACAGCACTGAATGTATCTCCATTTTGCATAGCAGAAATCAGGGTATAAAGTTAGGGCATAAAGATAAAGCTTTAAATATATGGACCATTAAAAAGAATGTTTTAGAAAACAGATAAACAGAAAATAATTGTACCTGCAGATTTCCATGTTCTGTGCTCTTATAACACCAAGCAGCATCAATATCCAAGTTACACAATTAATTATTAAATTAGTCTCTTTTTCCTTTTAGGAGGGGATCAAAAATGCAGTGAATAGGTTAGGTCCAGTCCACACCAGCAGAACACACTGGGTGTCTTCTTACAGCAGCCACGTTAACACTGCAAGGCAGAGTTGATGTACCCCATGGACTTCCAGGACAGTGCCCCAAGCAAATGCCAAGATCAGCTTGCCAGCTCTTCGATGGGGAAAGGGCCCTGAATCTGAGGATGTTGTATCCTTGCTGTGCTCTCTTTGGTTTCAGTATTACTTTCTACTTGAACATGCTCATTTGGTTATTTTATAAAATACATGAATTTCTGTGGATCCCCTTCCCCAGGCCTTCATGGCAGTGCTCAGGAACATCACAGTAGTGATAAAAACCTGTCAGCTTTCTTATTAAATGGGATCAGTTTAGAATGTCCTTTGAGTTTTATGTTTCTATATCCAGGATGACAAAAGGACTGAAAACTGCCAACCCTACCCAGAGTTGCATCAAAAGCAGCATGGCCAGGAGGGTGAGGGAGTTGGTTCTACCCCTCTGATCTGCTCTTGTGAAATCCCACCTGGAGTACTGTGTCCAGCCCTGGGGCCCCCAGCATAAGGAGGACATGGACCTTTGGAACACTTCCCACCCCCCTGACTGCTAAAGCAGAGCCCAGGGAGGGAGGCGATCTCCACACAGGGAAGTGCAGAATCTGTTCCAGTAATCCCTGCTGAGCAGAGGAAAGCAGCAACCTTACTTTAAAGCTTACATTTTTATGTTAACACTGAATGATGTGGCTTTTACTTCAGGGAATTGATATGGACTGAGAAATTTTCAGAAAGGTCAGATGCGGTATTTTTTACTGGATTTTTCGCCTGTATTTCTGTCCTGCAGAGCCTGTGGTGTCTTTCATAAACAGGTGAGGAGGTGTCTGTGGTTGTGAACATGTTCTTCCTTTTTCTTCTTGGAAATCCACTCTCAATTAGTCCGGAACATTAGATAAACTGGTGCTAATGAAATAAAAGGTTTTATTAGGTTACACAATGGTATGCAGTGACTTAGGGGACAAAATCAAATATTTACACAGGCTAACTTTAGGAAAGAAAACAGCTAAAGAGATCACAAGTGAAACAGCTAAAAAAAAAAAATTGCATCTGTCAGGTAGATTTGTAAATTAATTAGGGGGATAAATAATGTAAGGGTGTTAGGTGGAGAGCAACTGATTTTTTCTTTTTCTACCTCTCTATTGCAAGCCTTTGCAGTTACCTCCAAACACCCCCTACATGACTGAACTTTGGATCAACTCAGCAAAGCTCTTCAGCATATGATTAAGACCAAGTGACTTCATGGTAATGTAAACATGTACTTAACTTGAAGTCCAATAGGTGCCTGAGGCCCAAAGACACCTCCTGAGCACAGGACTTGGTGCTCAGAGCGATGCTCTTCTGATCAGGCCAAGAAAATTGCTTCAGAAGAGATTAACTGTGCTGTGGAATTGCTTATCTCCCCCCACAGACACCACAGTGATCACCAGTTTGGAAACAGCTATCTGCAAACTGGAAACTGGGTTTGTTTGGGTTGGCATAGCTTTAAGTAACTAGAGATCCCAGTATGGCCTAAAACACCCTTCAATGCCACAATCGCAGCAGAAGCAAAATAATTTTATGGGCACTTAGCCAGCCAGGTACATACAGCCACTCCTGTCTGTGTTTTTCTGGACAGAATGTGTAGGCTGCAACCTTTCCCAGATATTTTTGAGCAATATCCTTCTCAGCATGTCTGGGATGTCACGAGACCGAAGCTCTGCAAGTGCCAGCCTGCAGCCCAGCTCATGAGCAGCCTGCTCCTCCACACTCCTCATTTAACAGGTGCTTACACTGACTGCAGCCACAGCAACGTGACTTTGTACAGTAAAAATGAGGCTGAGACCCTCTAAATACACCTGTCTCCTCCATCTGAAAAGCTCAACAGCCAGTGCACACCCCAAAATCCTGAGCAGAGATGACTTCACATGACTTAGTAGGCACCCATTCTCCCATCCACTGAGGTCATATTTTCTTAACCAGGTAAGGATATGCTTCTTTGAAAGGAGAATGGACCAGCACCAGCATTTCTGAGATTGATTTTACTGATTTTATGGATGCAGAAATGCAGTGGATTTAAAATGTGCTGTTTGGGTACTGAGATTTACAGAAGCAGAAATGTTTAGCTTCCCAAGTACACTTACCCTGGATGCATTTTCTGTAGTCATGATGTTCTTAGTCTAGAAAAGTTGCTCCAAGTGTTGCCTAAGTGGAAACCAGAATCAGCTCAGAGCTCTGTTGCAGGTGACTGAAGTGGGTGGAGTGGCAGAAGGGGAAGCATGGGACTGCCTGATTTTTTCATAGCTTATTTTTCCATTGAGTTCCCAAAGCTGTAGAAACTTATGCACACAATGCAGCATACGAGTAATCCTACTGCATGAATGTATTTCAAATTCAGCAGGTGAATTCAAAGGAAGGGGACATGTGCATACGTGTGTTCTCGTGACCTCCATCCCACAGGCATGTGAAAAGCTGCAGCTTGTTTGAAGTTTGGTCTCTCAGCAGAGGTACAATCCTGGAATAACCTCTAAGAGTGACCCATCACATCTGAGTTTTTGCTGGCTGCAACTGAAGACAGAGAAATAACATTCCTCTGATCAAGTGCTGAACCCAACAAATGTGCTTAGAGGAAAACTCCCAATCCAGATCTCTCCATGGAGAAGACCACTGGCAGACTGAGTTTTTAACAGACCAGTAGAAAAAAAATATTTTTTTTCTGCATTTCACTGTGTTAAAAATACAAGCAAAAATTTATATGTGTATATTGGCCAGTGTTTACACTTTCAGAGAATCTCCCATCAATCTCAGTTAAAACTAATCTAGTCACTGCATTTTTTATCCCCTCCTAAAAGGAAAAAGAGACTAATTTAATAATTAATTGTGTAACTTGGATATTGATGCTGCTTGGTGTTATAAGAGCACAGAACACGGAAATCTGCAGGTACAATTATTTTCTGTTTATCTGTTTTCTAAAACATTCTTTGTAATGGTCCATATATTTAAAGCTTTATCTTTATGCCCTAACTTTATACCCTGATTTCTGCTATGCAAAATGGAGATACATTCAGTGCTGTGAATTTAGATCCACATTCTCATCTGATGCCCATTCTTTCTAGTTTCAAGTCATAACAGAGAACATTTGCAACCTCTTTACAACTCTCCTATATACACACTGTTGTTTTAGAGTCAAGCTGTTAATTACGTTGCCTGTGACTGATTCCTTGTGAAAAGTCTTAACTGCAGCAATGATCACCAGCAGGTTTTGGTCCAAAAAGCCTGACAGAGAAAGTAAGTAGGAGAAAACAACCTGTGCAGTGTACACTTTGAGTGCAACAGAGCAAGGGTTGGCTTAAATACTTTAATCAGAAGGTCAAAAGCAATTTGGTTTGGCAGATTGTTATCCTGTTGCCTGTAGATCCCAGCTCCTGAGGCACAGGTTTCTCTCTGAGCCACAGGTGGGGATGGGTCTTCACAGGGATAAAGGTTTGTTGTTCCCACAGTATTTATGTAAGAGGCAGCAGGGCCACCTGATCCAAAGGTACTTGCCACTCAGATTTCTGACTGAATGGTGGCTGAAGTGGAGATTTTATTTCACCCACATGAATCAAGTAGCTTGTCTGGTAATTTGCTTGCTCTTTCCTTTCAGCTGAGAAGGAGATGGACAGCCATATCCCAAGCTGTGAGTTGTACTCAGAACAGTGGTAACAGAGGCAGCAGAGGAACTGTCCTTTGTATAGAGGGACAAGTCTCTCTGGCTGAGGTGTACAGGTGTCCTCAGAGCAAACTGGGGAAGGGCTGGACAGGGCAGATCTGCTCCACAATCTCTCCAGTGGGGGTCGTGGGAGCTGGAACTGTGACCAAGGCTTCTTCTCACCTCTGAGTCCAGGAGATTTGAGGTCCTTTGAAACCACTGGATGCAGTAATTCCTGATCAGAAATGTTGCACTTGGACAGTTTCTACAATGGAGGGTACAAGGAGAATCAAGAAACTGGGATGATAATGCAAAATTGCTACAGACAACAAGGACAAAACCACTAAGGATTTTCCGGTAACTTGGTCCTTCTGAGGAGCATTTTCTGAGACATTTCTAAGGGACAAGACCTCTAAGAGCTTAGCCAGTCTTTTAAGTGTTATCCTCTGAAAATCATTCATAAATTCCTATTAAAAGTTCATGAGGGTGCCAGGCTACAAACAAGGACACCAAAACCACTAAGGAATAAAGGAAAAAAATTATGATAATAAAATATGTGTCCTCTTCTGACTCTTACCCACTTCTGACTTTCTGATCTTTCAAGGTCAACTTCAGATCCAAAGAATGATCTCAAGTCTTGCCTCTACAGCCTAGCACTGCTGCCAGGGCCTCTCTCAGATCCAAGACTCAACAGAGCTTCAGCCCCATGCTCTGCCCCAGCAAAACTTACCCTCACCCAGTGAAAGGTGTGTGGCTGGCCAGGGACTGGCACAGGATGCACCCAGACAGCTCTATTTTCTTGCCTTTTCACTTTCTTCTCTGTGACTCCTGGAATGTGTTTGCACATGGTGGAAAAAATGCAGAGAGCAGGGAGAAGGAGCCAGGAACATCACCCTCCCTGCCGGCACTCAACTCTGGGGTTGGTAGCTTGTGCCAGCATTGGTAGCCAAAAAAGCTGGAGGAGGCCTGGATGCCTGGAGCAGGTGAAACACCCAGAGATGAGATGAATTTTTTGGGGTAATCCGTTATTTTTTTTAATTAAAAAAGGGAAATGTGTCATGTGCACAAACTCAGTTAAAACAGACTTGCAGTGAGAGACAAAATCTGTTTTGATCAGAAAACTGGCTGGCAATGAGTACAAAATATTTCACAAACTTTCAAACCCATCTTTTCCTCCCCTTTTTCATTAATGGGCATCTTTTATCCTGTCCTAAGCAACAGAAACAAGACTAATTAGTTTAACAAGTACAACAAATGGTTTTATTGACAAAAAAGAACCCTTTGAAATATACATTACATTCACAGAGGATTAAATTACACCCTATTATCCATTTTCCATAAAATAAAGATTACTTTGATAAATCACAACTAATGTTATCTTTGGCTGATAAGAACTCTGTACTTATTTGCGTGGCTTCTATAAATAGTGTGTTCTGATTATTTTTCCTCTCTAAAATAGTCAGTGATACAGTCTGCCAGGCATTTTCCTGCAATTTGACAATACCACATCTGTGAACAAGGCAGCAAGTGAAAGCTTCATTGTCTGAGTATGAAACATGCAACAGTCTCTTTCTTTTCCGTCAGCTCCTCTGCAGTAATCTATCAAACACCTTTCAGCCGTATCGTGCTCCGTCAAGGTTTCCTTACTGCTAAAGCAAGGCAGTCACAACAAACTCCTTTTGTAAGGAGCAAAGCCTTTGTGGTTCACCTTTCCATTGTATGCAAAGTCTGTGTGATGACTGTAGCATGAGGGAGTTGTACCCACACTTAGGCCATAAGACATGAAGAGTAGTGTACAAAAATTACTATTTTCAGATGCAAAGGGCTCCTTTGTGCTTTGTCTTTCCTTAGCTTTGCACCAGAGGATTCTCCAGATTGCTGGAGATCTACCAGCACCATCTCTGGGTGGATGAACAGTTGGTGGAGGACGAAGCCACAAGCAATGTCTTGTGTTTACTTGAGACCTGCACTAGCTCAGTACAAAGTGGCTCTTTAGTAAAGGATGGAGATAGTTAGGATATTGGAAAAAGATCTTCGTGTGCCAAGAGGTTCACTCACCTTTTGAGCATTTGGTAATGATGTACACCAGGCATAGACATCCCCACTGGAGCCAACACCCAGCTCAGCACAGCACAGCAGCACATGAGCACCTTTAAATATCTTCCAAGGAGTTTGATTCTGAAAAACTGAAGTTGGTTTCCTACAGTGTAGTGGACCACCAGAGAGGCCTGCCCTCATACCCCTCAGGACAAATATCCAAGTTCAAATTATATTCATTTCCCATTTTTTGAAATTCTTTCAAGACACACATTTGCTCTGAGTTCAACTACTGCTTTGTATGCACTGGGTGACTCAAAGCATCTCATTTTACTCTAAATATTCCAGGGTTAGAATTTGTGTAACAGTTGCTGGATTGGCTTGAAATTAAGTTTGTGAAGTTCTTGAAACTGGTGGGCAAAAGATACAGTAGTTCTGGAAACCTTTAACAAGTAAATTCAATATGTGAGTTGAGTTAGAGGATTTTTGAAAATCCTCTGAACTACTCACACATAACATCAATTCACCATCCATTTGCAGCATCTGACCTTACCCAAGCCATTTTGGATGGGTGCCCTCATCATAAGCCAATGCCTCTTTTCCTGCATTTTCCCTCAGAAGCAGGTGGCAGTGGATTTCAAATAAACCCACACCCATGTCTGTGTTCCTTTCTGGAGGGTGTGTTTTGCTCATGGAAATATGTCTGACCTCTTTGTTTAATTTTCAAAATTTTATAAGCGTCCCACCCCCTGGGTTGCCCACAAAGTGACTCAGCAAGCCAAGCAAAGGGATCAAAGAACAGATAGAGTTTTTTACACGAATGGAAAAGTTTAGCAGTTCTCAAAGTGTTTTCCCTCAACACTTATTTCAAAACATTAATAAAAATAATTATAGCTGAGTCTAACAGACAAAATGCAGGGCTAGAGCCATAAATCTTAAAGAACAGGGAGGAGCACTCTGAAATGCTGCAAAACAAATGGATTATCACCTTTCCAGACCTCCGCAAGCTTCTCTTTTCCTGTAATAGAAAACAAAAAAATCACCGAGGATGGGCTGCTGCTTGCTTGCTGTAATTAAAACAACTTTTCTATTGTATTTCCTCAGTGGTGTGCACATTTATAAAGCAGGAAGGAGAGAACTGTACATGTAAGAGTGAACACACAGGAATTGCCACCAGTGCAGGTGAACTACCTTGGGTCCAACCCAAGCCCATCTCTGGATCTTGCTCCTCAATGGATCTTCTGTGGGTGATAAAGTCCTGGGAACCTGACTCTGTTTTAGGCACTCATGTATTGGAACCAAAGATAAGGTTCTGATGTAACAAATGGAGGAAGATCCAGACCTTGGAGGCCTCAGAGACCCCTTATGTACATGCCACAGGGCTAAACTCCTCCTTGCTTACTCCATCTCCTGCCTCCCATATTTTGCACTGACTTATGCACAGCTGCTAAATTCAAAAGAGAAGAAACAGACCTGCCCCATCTCATGCTACACAACAGTCAGAGGGCTGGGTGCTCACCAGGAAGATGGGATATGTCGATTCCAAGCTCCTTTGGCCCAGAACCCAGCTCTCCCAGTTCCCAGGAAAGTGCTCTTTGTACCAGACAACACATCTGTTCTCAGACAGGGCTGTCAGGGTGTCACACACAGGGAGTGCTGCCCACTATGGGCAGCGTGCAAACCCCTCTCTCTTCCCACCTGCCCCAGTCACTGCCCAGCACAGAGCGGGGAGTTGCTCTCTCCAGGGAAAGCCACGTCCCTCCAGGAAAAGTGATGAGGAGCAACACCAGAATGGCTGACTCAGCCCAGCCACGGGAGCATCTCTTCAGGCATGGGATGCTCAAGTCCGACATGCAGTAACTGGTCTGAAAATGGGCCACGTACTGACACCCAGAGAGACTGCATTTACTGCAATGCTAATGGATCCTCCAGCTAATCAGAGGACTACAGCTTCAAGGTTCCTAGTACAGAAATCATGAGAATTCATAAAACAAAAGGGTCAGAAATGCCAAGATGGAAAGGCAGATCATAATCTAATCATGTTTTCCTTCCTACTCTTAGGAAGGCAATCAAGAGGAAATAACAACATGGAAGACAGAGTCAGCAAATCAAATGTTTTTATTGATGTCCTTTCTTATTTGTGACCATTGGTCATTAACTTTAATTGCACAGACCAAAATTAGCAATTGACTTTAATTTTCCTAAATTACAACTTCTACAGCTTTTGCATTTTTACCAAGAGACGACAAAATCATGAGTAAGTCTCTACATGGAATCAAAGACAGGAAGTAACTTCTTACTAATCCTCATGCAAACTACTGATTATTGGATACTGAAGTTGAGCGTTACTTCAGGAAAAAGTTCACTCTTATGAGTATTCTCATCTCAAGCTAATTTATAGTCCTTTCACAAGTGATATAATTTTCATATATTAGATAATAATTACAGGCATATTAAGCAATATTAACATTATTAAACAACAAGGAACAGCCGCCTGAATGTATAGTATGGCAGTGCAAAATCTGAGTAATATAAAGAGCCTTACCTGGGAATTTTCCATTAGAGCTTTACTTAGCTTCTAGAATTTTTTGTCTTACAGGTCTAGAGATTTTAAACAGAATAAATCTAACATTCATATTTACAGAAAGATTTATGCCTGGCCCAAGAACTCCAGGGACACTTACACTTTCCATACCAACAAATTACTCCCATTTGGAAAAGGAGCTATTAGAGCTGGATTATGGCATTACCACAGAAGCTGTGTTCTGAGCGCACTGAATGCATTTTGTGCAATGAGTTTTCCAAGAGGCTAAAACGTATTGCTGCTGCTCTTTATGTCTTGCTCTTTTGCAAGCATACACTAAACTGCAGACTTGGCTGCCACTGAGTATGTACTTTATATGTGGACTATTACTACTAATAAAAGTAAAATAAGTTATTCAATATGAATGACTGCTCATCTCCCCCTTAATGTACACAAAATAAACCACATATGATGTGAGAGTAAACTCAGGTGACTGCAATAACTCCGTGGCACTCCTACAGTAACAGAGAGAAGAAAAAAGTGAAATGCTTCCAACAAAATAGTTCGCTTGTATTATCATTTCAAAACAAACTAACAAAAACCCTAGTCACAAATCCATTTTACTAACTTCTTGTTTCCTAAGGTTTCTCTTGAACAACACTTTCCTAAAAAATAACTATGTTTAATGAATTTGCAGAAATTATCACAAGGCCAAACAGAGAACAGTGTCCTGCTTTTTTTTTTTACCCCATTTATTTTCCTCTTTTCCTGGAAGCAGAAGTCCCCTAAATCATAACTCTCTATTATCAGGGCTTCTACACAGGGAACCTTCAGCTTGCACCAACAGAGGAAAGAAATGAAAGCTTCACTTATGGCTTTCTATGCATCAGACTAGGACATCGATGCTCTCCTACATAAAACCCAAATCATGCAAACCATGAAAATCTCTTGCTGTATTATGAACTGAATGAATACTTGTACTAGAGCAGATGGACTTTGTGCATAAAACCAAGCAAAACAAGAATCATGTACATGTGAGGGAAGAATGGCCATACTGCTGTGCAAACCACTTTCATAACCTACGCTGTTACTGGTCCCAGCCTTAGGAGATCAGCAAGTTTCAAGTGATATAAGGATTCCTACCGAAAAAAACTGCACTAAACCAAAATCCTTACAGAAAAATAGAATTATAAAAATAATTTAAAGCATTAAGTTCCCGGTTATGTACAAGCATGTAATTCAAACATTTCTTTTTCTGACAGAAAACACTAGATAATAGATTGCAAAAAAACCACAAAAATTTTGCCCCAAAGATTTAATCAACAGAATTTTCAAGAGCATCAAGTATTCTGAAATGATTTATGAGCTGCAAAAGTGATGCATGAGTCATTCAAAATGTATCAGTTTTATTAAAATTTCAGTTATCAGTGTTTACTGATGGCAGGCTGAGAAAAAGAGTGAGAGAACAGGCAACAGAGCAAATAAAAATATTGGTGAGGTCATAAGAAACACTGGTTAAGCCTGTAGTTGAAAGGATTATGTACAGCAAGGAAAAAAAGCTTTTCTCCTTTTTCAAAGAGATTGCACATTGTCAAGGTCCATTTCCATCAGTGAAATACATTAAAATAATTTTCAATCTATATTCTATTTTCTGGCCTATTGAAAGTATTCAAAGACACAGGAAAGACTAGACTTCTGCCAAGCAGATTAAAGAAAACTGCATTCCTACATATTTTAACTATACAATTACACATCCAAATTCAAAGCGGAAAAATAATTCGATGCAAATACTCAAGAAATACAGAATTATGGATTCTGATAAATCTGGGGGATGCAAGACTATGAAAGGAGTGCCTGAACTTGATGAGGAGATCTGTGTAGGATGGTTTCTGGATCCTTGTATTCATTTGAAGGATCCATCACAGCTGCATATAACTCACTGTAAGCTCTGCAGACCAGTTCTGTTGACTGTTTTATTATCTGCTCTCTAAAAACCAAAACAAAACAACATAATTTGCAAATTGTAGGGAATGTAACTGTACTACATACAAGGACTTAAAGATATACATTAAAAATAAACATTAAAAATCAGTCTGAATTACACAAAAAAGCCTTTCACTTCAACTGTAAAGACAGATCAAAGCTTAAAAAAAAAGGCTTCTTTCTCTCATTGTATCATTCACAAACTCACATATATGACCTGATAACCAAAACAGGAGCTTCTTTATTTCTATAATCAAGCAAAAAAATAATAGAAGGATTTAATTTGTGTACAATTATTTCCCACCTGCACTCCTCTGTATCTTTTAAAAGACAGATAAACTTAGTGAGCTACCTTCTACCTCCAGTGGCTTCTCACTGTCCTTTGTAAATACACATTTTTTTTTTCATCTACTAGCAAATATATTCTATTTGCTTTATTTTGACAGCACCTGACTCCATAATCAGGCAAAAACTAGGGATAGGGGTCAGAAATTTAAAACACAACAATGTTATGAAGTCTGTGTTCTGTTTTTTTTCTGGAGATAAATGAGTAACAATGCACACAGACTGAACGCTAAATTTAACTGGAAGGTTTAATATTTTTTTAAGACAACCTAATCATTTTATTTTACATTACCCATTGAATCAGTTTACTTTAATCATCATGGTGATGGTGTTTACAGTTGCGGATGCATTTTTATCTATTAGAAACAGAAGTTACAACTATTTCACAGCCAGACCCATGCAAGAGGAACTCCAGCAGAAGCTGAGGAAACCAAGGTAACCACAAATCCAGATTCAGACCTGCTGTAATATGCAGCAGAGAAACAAAGGCAACAAAACTGCATCCACTAAAATCAGGGTTGAATTCACTGACTGTTGGAAATTGACAAGTTAAAGAAATTTCAGAGATCAAGTACAAAAATCTTTGTCTTTACAGGAAACATTAAGGAACAGAAGCTAAAAGAAAGCAGATTACAAGACCAAATCTGCATTTTATTCTGACACACAGTACCCAGCTTTTTCATATACAGCATCAACTGCCAGTATTACTAGGTTATTAGAATACCTGAAAAAAAGACTGCCCTTATAATAGCAAATCCAAATCCACTATTATAAGGGAAATATATTCAGAGGGTTCAGGCAAGACAACTGTCTCTGACCTCAGCCTGGGATCACTAAGCTACTGTAACATGACAATCTTTTATGAAAGCATTACACACTGAATTTGTGTAAAACCACTGCAACAAATGAATAAATAAATAAAGTTTGTTAAAATATTCAGAGGACTGAACAGCATCACATGTGTTGTTCAATCAAATAATGTCAGTGTCATTAATCAGTACATTAGGATTTCAGTTGCCATAACAACATGATACATTTATCACTAACACAAATGGCAGCACTTGCTAAAAACAGTAATTCCAGCATTCAGTTTCTGTGATCCAACACGAATGAAAAGAGCTTTTCAAGACCAACAACCATATGAATACATAGTTTAAGACTTTTTAAATTAGTGAAACAATTTGAAAGACAAAAGCATGCACTGGTGATTTTGGGAGGAAAGTTCTTCACAGTTAGAAAGGTTAAATAATATTGCCAATGAGTATGTAATACACTGGTCCCTGATCAAAAGCATGTGGTGTGATTCTGAGAACCAAAGAACTCCTAGGTTACAGCTCTCAATTGTCTGATTTCAAGGAATATGTCTTCAAAATTGAAAATTCCAACCACTATAGCCAGGGACTAAAGTTATAGCACTGGTTAAATGTTTTGCTTGAATTTCGAGAAAATTTTGAATTTGCAAGGCTTATTTACTATTGAAAATATTGACTATTAAGACAGTGGTTCTACAAGAATCTCTGTAAATGGGTATTTTAACTTTTTGCTTGGGTTTAAAGCTGTGTTTGAAGGCTAATGGGCTAACTTATTTATTTATTTTAATTCTGAGCAGAACCTGACCTATAGCACTGATTATAGTGGGTTAATAGACTTCTGCATGTTAGCTGAGTTGTAGCAGCTGTAGCCATAACCTTCACACGAGGCTTCCCTCTTACCTCTCAACTGGCTGCTGCTGCAAGATAATATGAATTTGGCTTAAAATGTGCTGAGAGGTTTAAAAAGCTTATCAATGGGATAAGGCTAAGACTGCCCACATGACCAGTTTATCTTGGTTCACCTGATAGAAGGAATGATTTAGTTCAAGTAACTTCACAGCACCAGAATCTTTATGGTAGCATTGAGTCTACCTCTTAAAATTGCCTCTGTGTTAGCAATGAAAAGTTGAGCCTTTCAAAATACATTTACTGTTATTAAGATTTTTAAATAGACCCACATTCAAAAAATATATCAAGAGCTAAAATACAGGTTTAATGCCTTGACACCGAGAAGCAGAAGCTGTGATGTTTCACTGGCATTACTGGTCAAGTTACCCTGTTTGATCTGTACAGAGAGTAGAGCTCTACCACAACAGGGGCAGCTCTGCCAGCTGAGCTGTGGAAATGGTAAATGTGGTGGAGACACCCCCAATGCCAGCTGAAAAGCACCAGCATTCCCAGCCATGCTCCACCTGTAGGGTGTGACACTGGAAGTCTTTGCATGAGGAGAAGCTGAGCAATGCAGGATGAGAACCAGGCGGCTGGACTAGCTGATCATTGTAGGTCCCTCCCAGCTGAACTGTTCCATTTGATTCCCAACAGTAATTATTTTTCCTTTGACATATGTCATTTTATAAATGCAAGATGCTGTAATACAATCCCACTGAGGAAAAGTACTAGTAATGAAACTCCAAATACTATTGCATTATGTAAAATGTGATGTGCTTATCTCAGTTTCTGGTATATTCTGTAGCCTGAATTCTCCACAAAAGTGTGAAAAATAATGTCAAGGAAAGTTTTTGATCAGTGCAACATATAATTCTCTGAGTTTAAGTACTACAGAAAATCTTCATGTGGTTCGCATTTAATTGGGAAGAAATTCGTGGCACTTTCTCTAGCCTTAGGATTCAGTTATATTCAAAAAACAAGGTAAGAGATAAATAATAAAGTTCTGACTTCCATACTTCAAAGAAGAAATCTCTTAAAAAAATACATTAGGTGAAAAGTAAAATAATCTCAGCACAGTATTCAATGAGAAAGAATGCCAATATTCTACAGCAGAAGACAACAAAGGTGAAAATTCGAGAACTGACAAAGCAGTGGGGATAAAAGAAATCTTGGAGAATTATATATTTCACCTGTCTTTGGCAAGCTTACAAAATAGTTCTAAAAATATATACAACTAAGTTGACAAAAATGCTGACACAGCAGAACATGTTCACAATAGATTAATGTAATTCATTTTGATGGTGCCTCATAAATCAAGAGTAACTACTTCTAAAAGTTACAGAATTACATACTCCTCACTGCTTGTTCAAAAAGAGGAGAGTCAGAACAAAACTGAACTGTGACCTGAAGGGCAATGCAAATATCATCACAGCTGATAACTTATTCAAGTTGATTCACTAAAACCTAATCAAATTCATCTCTGTGATCATTATTCAGGCATAATAGAAATTCAGAGATAAGGTACTTACTTCACAGTGGCACTCAGAAGGAAATTCAGCTGGGACATTAACAGACTATCTGGAGCAGACAGATAGCGATCAAACTGAGCCTAAGAGAAGAGAATACAAGATCAGCATATTAACACCTTGCTGTTATATGAAAATAGGTAAAACCCCACCTTTCTGAAAACATTTCCGATTACCTTAAAAGGCAGAACTTAATAATCCAAAACAAATGTCTGACTTCAGCACCTCTGCCTCCAAAATTTTGTTCCTGACTCTGAGGAATATGAGTGGAGGGCAAATAATGAGAATCCAGCTTTCATAATTAGCCATCTAAGTTTCCTAGGCAGCTGGTGCAGGTACTTATACATCACTGAAGATCACACTGAGTCTGTTCTGTGCAGAGGGAATATAAGACAGCTCCAGAGAGATATCTACTCTGTCCAAGTTAGACATGTTGTTTGATTCTTTTTGCATGTTTCTTTTTACTTTTTGGCAGGGAGTCACTGCTTATGTTGAGAAAAACAAAGAGCAAATCACCCACTTCAGGCTTCCTGAACTGCTTTCTAAGCCTACTTCTCCTTTCCCACAGAATATAGCGATAAAAAGAGTCGTGCACTTTGATTCTAAGAAGAAACATTACTGTTGTCTTCAACAATTGATCAGAAAAACTGTGGCTGCCCCAACCCTGGCAGTGTTCAAGGCCAAGCTGGATGGGATTTTGAGCAACCTGGTCTAGTGGAAGGTGTCCCTGCCCACCGCAGGAAGGCTGGAACAAGCTGGTCCTTAAGGTCCATTCCAACCCAAACCATTCTGTGATTGTGTGGTCAAATGGATGACTACTCAGGTGAAAGCGGGTCTTCTCAAAGGTGAAAACACAAGGAATATTGAACACTTATTACTCTAAGGAGCATTTTGATTAGAAAGTGAGAGGAAAAAGTCTCATCAGGAATGTCATCAAACATTGAACAGATTATCCAAAAAAACTGTATAATCTTCCATCATTAGAATTATTCACTAAGACAGGGCCCTAAGTAAGTTTATCTAATGATGGCAACCTTCCTATTCATTCATTCACTGAATGAATATTCTCAAGCTGGTAAATGCTAAAATCCACATCCATTCACCATTTAAAACGTAAGCAAAAATGAAAAATGAAGTCACAGTTCTCACAAATTAATTTTTTGGGGTTTTCTGCCCTTGTTTGGAAAGCGAGGGAGCTTTTGCTGAGAGGGGTATGGCCTTAGCAAGCATCACATTTGCAAGCACATATGAACAGCTTAAAAGGCTGGGACCTGGAAAACTTTCAAGCAGTGAATGGGAGGCAGTGAATCTGCCTGCAAGTACTCCCCCCTAGTTTAAATCCTGAGAAGCCAATAGATTAGGCTGATAGACTGGATTTATGTGGGTTTGATTTCAGCATACTTGGTTCCATTCTGGTTAGAAGTGTGTTGCTCACAGAAGCAGTTGTTAAGTAAAGTAATGACCAAAATAAAACAGTTGTATTCTTCTCTTAACTATTCAAGGGAAATTATTATGTACCACTATAGATAACAGAGTTGCATATATGTAATTTAAGAAGGTCCCCAAGCTGCAGCCTCTAAATTTGTTGTTATTCTACAAGACCATGAAAAACAGAAGATATTTTAAATGCAAAATTCAAAGGTTTAATAAGAATGCATGCTGATCTCAGTAAACTACTGAGTGCTCTCTGCCAGAGCTCTTTTCATCCAACCAGCCTGGGAACTGCTAGTTTAAAACCTGAACAGAAAAAAATAAGCTACACTACCATAACTGGGATGCATTCAACATACAAGTTTTTTAAAAAACCTTGTAAATTCCCCTTTTTTTTATGGGTATGTACACATACTGCTGTATGAACAGGCCTTTACAGTTAAACTTTTAGAATAAAGCTAAACTTGGCTAAGCAAGAAGAATGACAGATTATATATTATTGCCTACTGAACTGTGATATTGCTGTCTCTATGCATAATAGCCTTCACACACTCTAAGAAAAAATACCAGCTGATAATTTGCTTTAAAATATATTGTAGCTTTCAACTTAAAAAAAATAACTGTGACATACACACAGAATCTAACTTCTGAGTAAAGCAGAACTATTTGCATAAAATCAAAGCCTTAGGACTAAGATTATAAGTGATAGCAGAACCTATATTTCAAAGCATAGAGGCAAAAAAAGAAACTTTGGTGATTAAAACTAATTAGAGCTAAGTATTTGCTTTTAGCAATTTAAGATGACTCATGGGACAGCATTCTTGTAAGTAAAGTTCTGCTTCTCAAGGCTTAGAAACTAATATTCTATTACTATCCCTTCAGAAATAATTTATGTATTTATTACTTCAAGTGGTCAAATTACTACAAATGAAGAAAGTATTCCCAGACATGTAACTCAGCTATTCTTAAAGAGTAGGACTGATTAGATGAATATCTTCTAATCACATAATTAACAGTATTCTTTACCATGTCACAGCATCACCACCATAATATCAAAGTTAAAAATGCTTACCATTGCAACCTTCAGGGACACGGAATCCATACTTGACAAATTTGAAAGAGGACCCTAAGAATCAGTAATCAAACAGGGGGATAAAAAAAGGTCATATTAGCATATAGAAAAAGATAAAGTCTACAATCAATTCAGTAGTTAATTTTTATTCGGTCCTGCTACAGGATCTTAAATGTTTGGAAGCTGTATCACCATTTCAGTACTAAAGTGCTGTTAACAGCTCATTTGTATTCTACCACTCCCTTAAATTAAAAGCTGAGAATATGGAATTCTTAACATGCCTTCTCAAATCCTTTCTCCCCTTCTTCACCATTAAATAAAGCCAAAACTAGCCTTCTACAAGGTCTAGAATGAAAACTGAACTGCAAACTGGCTACATACCCTTGGTACTCCAGACTTAAGAAACAACAACATTGCTCTATCTGTTCTTGGAGCATGAAGAATTCAGACCTGCTTCCCTTCTGTGCTGGTATGGCAATGCAATGCACAAATGTTGCTTTAGCCCCCCAGCAAACTCTGTGACATCACCTCTGCAGCCAGCTAGCTGCACAGATAGAAATGAAAATTGCTACATTCCATTAACAACCTGCCCTAATCGACTTGAAATTGGTTTTAAAACAGGAGATAGGCTCATGAATAGAAAAGCAAATTGAGTTAATAATCAGATTATTTATACATTTATTTATTCATCTTTACACTTTTAAGTCTGTTGAGTTTGGGCACTTTATGCAAAATTATTAGCTGAAGAAACAACATAAAGCTCTCCAGCAGAGTTCTGCTTTCTCCAGAAAACACTGTTTTTCACTTCTGCAAAAGATCACAAAAGGACATAGGCACAGCTGAAGGGAAGAAGGGCTGTATTAACACCTACCACATTGCAACTGTGCTTCACAAGAAAGGGAGAGCGTGAGCTCTGAATTCCAGTTTTCAGCTCCTCTAAGAAATCTCAAGTTTTCACTTTGAGAATCTCACTGTCTTGGTACTAGAATAGCTACAGCAACAAGTAAGGACGAAAGAAGGAACTCTTTCAAACTACTACTAAACTCATCTGCCAGTTTTCCACAGAAGAAAAAAGCAGCAATTACCAAATGCATGCAGCTATCTATGGACTCCATGTGGGTGCTACAGGAAGCAATCAAGAAGATGAATGCTACCTACATACACAGTAGGTTTATATGTTCTAGGCACCGTGGAAGTGCTGGTACACACACTCAGGGTGCACCAGACAAGCAGTACAGAAGGACATCAATCCTGCTAGGCCTGCTGAACACACAGTGCAGGGGGAATCTGTTGTTGCAAGGTGCCTTTGTCTAATAGTCGTGGTCCCACGTGAAAAAACAACAGACATTACTGAATCTTGGCTTTCAGAGGAAGCCCAACTTGCAAAACCATTAGTGCCAAAATTCTACTAGTTGGCAAGTGTGTGGTACCCCCCAACATGTAAATTCTGTAAGCTCACCTGTTCTGGTTTGTGTTGCTGCAGAGCATTATAAATGTAACTGAGACCGGCTCTCGTTAGCACGTAGGAAGCTTGCTCATTTATGAGTGTATCTAAATGAGCTTCAATCTGAAATGTTAAGCATAAGGTATTTATAAAGAGGGTGTGAGAATATTAAATGTAACGAGTTCTAGGGTTAAAAGGTCTAGAAACACAAATAAGAAGAAAAAAACATAAATAAGGAGAGTGATCAACAAACAAGGAAATATTACAAATACGTACAGCATAATTATTTTTTCCATTTACATCTTTCATATTACAAGGAACCAGTAATAAAAATGCAGCAAGTTCTTTCATGTCTGACTAATAAAAGAATCTATTTTTTTTGTATTTGTAAATACAACACCACCAAAAATGAAGATTATAGCCTTGATCTTAAAAATTCCTATATAATTTTATTTTGCCATATTTCTTTGAAAATATGTGATAAAAATCATTCAACTCTTATTGAAAATACTTACAATAACATGGCAGTTTTACAATAAACAAGAGACAGTCTTTTGTAAGGAAAATAAAACTTAAAATATAAACTTAAAAAATAAAAATAAGGAAGCTAAATCATACTCAGAATTGCTTTTAAATTCAATACTGAAAAACATGTATTTGAAAAAAGTTAACTGAAAGAACAATAGACAATGAAATTACAGTTATCCATTTTGTTCTCATTATCTTCATACGAAAAGAGTTTTAAGAGTATTTTACATTCTTAATATAATCTACACTTTACAGGAAAACCTAATCCCTAAATCCAGTCACAGAAGCAGCAACAATTTTTCAGTTTGAGCAGTCTCAGAAAGACATTTGGGTATATATACATTATTACTTCATTTTTACAGATTTTTACCTCACTTTTTTCTTTCTTCCAATCCAAAAGAAAAGAAAAAAATTATAACATATAAAAGTCTATAAATGTAAGACTTTTTTGTCTGATACATAAAGAATTCACCTTTTTGCTTCCTTGGAAGAACACACTTTCATTTTAATATCATGAGAGAAATCTTAAAATTCAATTTGGAGTTTTTAACTCTCTTAGTGAGTTCTTTTTCTATGAAAAATGTTTCTCCTAATAAATATGCCATTCTAACTCCACTTGAATAACCTACTTAGGTATAATCTTAAAGGGTTTTTTCAGTCTGTTCCTGTATTTGTAAAATGTTTGAAGAAAGTAAATGGTATTATATGTGTAAGCTTCAGCTCTACTGCTTTTCTGAAGAGTAAATAAATTGCAACATTTACTGTGAAAGAAACTCTGATTACAGAAATTAGAACTACCTCAGACAGTTTGGTGAGGTTGCTGGTTTGTTTCAGAGCTAAAAGGTGCTAGAAATTCTGATTAGGAGCAGAATGTGAAAAATGGCTCACAGACAATCCTTGCTAATCCCTTTAAATAAGAAGGTGTGACATTTTCAAGGCCCCCAGATCTAAAACCTCTCTTGAGATATATTGCAGACATATTCATGAAGGAAAATATAAATGTGAAGTGTCCAAGTTTTTGTAAATCGACAGTTTCTGAATTTTCACTTCCATTTTAAAATTGCACCACACTTGAATTACTACTCTGGGATGTGAGAGGAAACCAAACAAATGAGAAAAGAGGCAAAAAGCAGGACTGAAGCTGTAACTTCCACTACACTATATTCTAGTACAAAATAGATGATATCTAGTGCTAATTAAATGATGGAATACAGTCAGCCATTTGACTGAGCTTTCAATTTCTATTTGCTTCTTCTCATACTTTGCAGATAAATATTAGAATGATTAAGATAATGAAAATGTTCACTAATCTGGGTTTATCTGCAACTAAACCAAACAAAACCAAATCTTTTAATCACTTTTTGTCTGTTTAAAATGAAAGATGATATCTGCTTGTGGTCTCCAACAAGAAGCCCTCTTATCCCATTTCCCCCATTTTGATAATGTTAGCTTCGGGTTGATTTTAAGATAAATATGTTCACATCACAACTTACAGTGTGCAAAAATCAGTAAAAAGTTCATTTTCTTTCAGGGCTGCTAAAGCTTACCTGAAACTGCAACATTTCTAGACGTTTGTCAGTGAATTCAAAGAGAGCCAAAGTAGTCCTCATCATGTAAAGTGAATTTACCATGAAGGTTGCCATATCAGCTGTGCCCAAATTACTAGCAGACACAGTGCACATCTGTAACAACGGATCCAGCACACAAGACAGAACCTAAAACAGCAAACACACAGAAAAGAGGGAGGGGAGGGAGGAAATCATGTCACACGAGGCTTCTAACCTCATTCTGTCTCTATCACGTATTTATTCCCCAAAGCAGAATAAAGAGGAATGAGAGTTTCCAACTGTGAAAGCAGTTTTCTACTGGATTTGTCAGCAGGTGATCACCTACCACAGTGATGGGGGAAGTATAAAAACCTGAGAAGAACAGATTCCAGCCAAGCAGGAGGAAGAATAACCCAGATTAGATAATTGGTAATTGTGCAATCTTGAGGGTGTATTTACTTAATGGAGTAGTAATTGAATAACAGAATTTAGATACTGTGTTAAGAGTAGCACTCCATACTCAACTGTAATTATCCATTTTGTTAGTCACCCTCTTGTTCACATTACAAACTCTGGTTTGATAGAGAGCTCCAAAATGGGACCAGACAAAAAGATTAATGTTCCATCTATCTTTTGTGTACTGAAACTAACTTACACATTCTTTTTTGCCCCTCTCCCTCCTCTTCACACACATAAAGCAGTCAAACATTCTTGTACCTGCACAAAGTCAGCCTGACGGGCATCCAGTGGAATAACAGATGAGTCATGAGATGCCAGAACCTCTCGTAGCAAGTTAAGTGTCTGATTTAGAGCAGAGCTTGGGCCAAGATCAGGAGGTGGGAGCTCAACCTGAAGAACAAGATCATCTGTTTGTGGAATTTTTTATTAATTTCATTTACAGAAAATACCATCAAGTCTGTTAGCACAAATGCAACCAGCTAATAACAAAATTACATGCAGGCATGCGGAGAAGAACTTTAATCTGACTCTGGACAAATCTAGCACATTTCGGACAATAACTGCCTGCAACTTTCAGCATAACCATCTAATACAGTGCCAAACAAGCAATTGAACACTGAATTTCTCCTTTTATTCAGACTATGCCTATTTTACCAACTGGAGGGACCCAAACACTACTGGTTTTGGTACTGAAAAAAAGTACATTCATTAGATTAGGTGCCAAAGAATAGTCACCTTGTTGGCACCGGAGTTCACTTTGAGCAGGACCTCCTGTAAACACTTCAGAATCTAGAGCATGCAGAGCTCTGGGAAATGAGAGCCATACTTCAGCAGTTCATGACAAGGCTGCACAGCCCCTATGATGCTGAGTATGAGAGCTGCAGTCACAAATGCAACAGTCTTAATCCCCAGAAATCTTGTACTTAAATTGCCAGTACACAAATGAACTGGACACAAGCTAACTCAAGTAAACCTACATGAACTGCAGTGAGACTGCACAAACTGAAATGCAGGCTTGTGCCAAAGATAAGACGTAGGTAATGCAAATGTTTAAAAAACAAAGAAGGAAAGTTTGTATATATTAGAGGAATAAAAAAAAAAAAAAAGTCGTTTCCAAGTCATATTGTGAAAATTGGACCCTCTGAAATGCACTGAAATTCTATGCTATTTTTAACCCAGGCTCACATACTTTATTTAGCCCTTTCTTTGTAACAGGGAAATACTCATTGAACACTTCATGAAATGTTTATATAAAAATCTAGCACCTCTTTTTCCCAACACACATTTCTTAGGTTCCACTCCAAGCACAGCTGCATCTTTTTATCTCCAATGCTTCCTCAAACTGTCTTCCTGTGGCCTCCAAACCCTTACTGCAACTTCATTTTCTTCTGCCAACAATCCACTTCCCACCTTCCTCTCTTCTGCCCATCCAAGGGCAAAGACAGATGAGGCTGGATCATGTGGGTAAAAGGAGACCCTCAGCAATAGAGAGTAAGTTAAGACTTAAAGGCATAATGTCTCCAGAAGGAGGCAGGGAGAAGTAAGTTTGGATGGGACTGGCCCATGTGTCTCAGTCAGGCTACCTGGCCACAGCAGAGCAATGTAGTGTGCACTTCTGCAGTGCTCTTAAGACTCCAGAAAAGAAAAGGCAGCAGCTTTGGATGGCTCCAAGTCATGGGCAACATGTTCCATAGAGAAAATGGCCAAAATGAGAAATTCTGATGAATAGCATAGTAATACAGATGTCTGAATCTTCAAGCTAAAAAAAAAAAAAAATGGCTGATGGCCAATGGAACCAAGAAGAGCACAACAAACATATTCATAGCAGAACATTACAGAGCCTCCTGGAAATTGATCTACACTTGATGAACATGCCAGCAAAGAAAGAAAAAAACAACTCTCTTTGAAACCAGGCTGAACTTTCATACTTTTTTTCATACATGTTTTGAAACATTTCAGATACCACACATGTCCTCACACTGTTACCAAGACAGATTTAATGAAAACTTATCATCCTTCTGAATATAAAGTGTTCCTCTATTCTCACTTTCCATGAGAGAGTATACTGAATTCAAGGAACTAAGGGAAAACTAAATCTAGTAGGTTCAGAGAAAAGTTGTTCAGGCCAAGAGGTCTTGAAAGCATGAAACAAATATTCTAGTGATGAAGTAATAGTAATTCAAAAAGAAGCACTGAGTGCTGATCAGTAGTAAAGTTTACTGATGTTCACAGCACTGAATGACTTTCTTCTTGTTTCTTCTTCTTGTTAGGGGTATTGATTGTGTCCTGAACACTCTGCTCTCAGACTTGAACTGAACCATGTTCAGGGATATTTTGGGGTTACTTTGAGACTAGAGTTCGATGGAGTTTTCACTTCCAACACACACAGAGATCATGGCAATGACAATTTCAGGCTGCTTTGCACAGAATTATTGTCTCCTGAAGTAGCTAATGCTCAGAAGCTCTTAAATTAGCTTTATCTTGCATTTAGTCTGTTCCTTTACAGTCCACTGTCTTCCAGGTAAGAGCAAGGAACAACACCATGGAAGAAGAAAATATGGCAGGGAAAAAGATTTAGATTACTAGATTTTATTTGTGTTACTCTGAAATTCCTGACTACTGCAATAGAGACCAAATTATCAGTAAGTGGAAGGAGAATCAAAGTAATGCTATATTAATTTGGAAAATTCTAACTTTTGACACATGAATACAAAGTGAGGACTTTTGTTTTTTAAAATTGGAAAAGAAAATTTAAAAACAGACACTTCAAATTTATAGAGGAACCTACAGACTCCAACTCAAGAGCACTAATCACTATTCTAATAAAAAAATAATTGATGCCCTGAATGTTTTATATGCACTAAGAGATCCTTATAATTGATCCTATTTCCAGAGAAATAGGTTTCAAATACATGCTGAGTTCTATTTTTGAAGTACCTCTTTCAGATGCAAGCTAGACAGCAGCTAACTAAAACATCATTAGGGAAGTTCTGCAGCAGCAAGTTCAACTGCATTAAAACATACTTTAACACAGTATTAAGTATCTAATTGGTTTTAATTACCAGTTCAGTCATACAGAAATGATGCCAAACAGTTCTTCTGCCTTTCAAAAAAACCCAAGAAATTACCCATTTTTTAAATCCAATATACAGAATTGAAATGAATTATGAAATGGATACTGAAAGTTGTACATAAGCTTTAGTACAAAAATTTTTATCTTCCTTTCTGCATAATTATCAGTGGGGAACAGATACTAAGCCAGTAATCTTCCTCCAAACATATAATCCAGAGCAGGTTTCTCTATGACAGCAAGTAGCTCAAAGGATGTCTTACAGAATTTCACAAACAGCAAAGGAAAACACAGAAAAAAGAAAAGGCAGTATCAGCAATGAAGAAGAGTGTGCATGTAGGTTGTTTCCCTTTCTCATTTACAAAAAAAAGTTACATTTTAAAAAAGGGCAAATCTTCTTCTGAAAAATACTGTACAGTTGATCAGAACTTTATATACTATGCTACTTGAACATTAGAAAATTAACAGTTACAATGTTCATGAAGGGAATGGAATACCTCCTACATAAGGAGAGGCTGTGTTCTGCCTAGAGAAGGCTCAGGGGGGATGTTATAAATGTGTATAAATATGTGAAGTGAGGGACGAAGACAGAGACAGACTCTTCTCAGTGGTGTCCAGTAACAGGTCAAGAGGCAATGGGCACAGATTAAGGCACAAGAAACCAATTTTTATTGTGAGGTTAGTCAAGCTCTGGAGACAGTTGCACAGTGAGGTTTTGGAGTCTCTGCCCTTGGTGGCATTAAAACCCCAGCTGAAGCAAGTCCTGGGCAACCTGCTCTAGATGACACTGCATGTTGTGAGCAAGATGGTTGGACTAGATGGTTTCTAGAGTTTCCTGCTGAACTAATCCATGCTTTAATTCTGTGATACTACTACCAAATAAAACAGGATGGTAATTTAATACACAAAATTCCACAGAGAAAGCCCTACTTATGAGTGACAAATGGAAGGTTAGTGGCTTTTATAAGAACCTAATCAGCTTTAAAGACAGCCTGTTAAAAACCTCCACTGGCAGGGGCCAGATCCAAAGTACTACAGAGTAGAACCTTGTAAAAATGCTATGAATTTTTTATGTTCTCAGTTAACACTGAACAGCATCAATGGCAGAAGTCCATTCTTCTCAGCTGAGACCATATTCACCAGCACTCCAAGGAACCAAAGTGCATGTCTACCAGAGACGCTGTTTCAAGGTTTTCTGGTCCTATTAGGATCCTACAGAGGTGAACAAAGTAGAATGCCTAATGGCATGCTTGTCTTTTCAGCTATCAAGTTGGTCTTGGAAGAAAAGATAACTAGTTTTGCTTTGTTCACATGGATCCATTTAAAAGCACAACAGCATTCAGAACACAACAACAATAATCAATCTTATTCAATCTGTCCCACATCTGATTTCCCAGAAACCTAATAGGTTTCATTCTGGCAGGAATCAAATTATGAAGGATAAGTTTACAATTATTCCCATGCAATGTTTTAATTTCTCTCTTACTAACAAACTTAAAAGAAAATGCAATCACAGCATTTAATTTGCATATAGCTATTCTAAAAAGAATAGCATTAAGGAATAATAATCCCAAACCCTGATTTGGGATACTCTACTAATAGTCTTCTAACAGCTCAGACAGCAGATGACTGGAGTTTGGCACAATCTTTCTCTAGTGCCCTTATGATCATTCTCATAGCATTTTATTAAATGTTCACAAGTATTCTTTCCTTTAATAATTGTTCTGGAACACTAGTGAAGCCAGAGGAAGGACATGTGGGCTTCAAAATTCCCACTCTCCTAATTTAACAGCTGGTCCAATAAAACATGCTGACATCTAACACACTCGTTAAAATGCCTCACCAACGGACTCATGATATTAAACAACTCCCATAGTGAGATGACTGAAAGAGCAGTTCATCCACTCCAGTCCATTAGGTACTTTGAACTTTACTCCCGGTTTCATTGGAACAGTTTCTGCTGTTCTGACAATTATTTTCATTCACTATTTTCTCCTGGATTTATAATCATCTGTAAAACGGCCATCTGTAATGGGCTGTTCTTAGACCCAGACAATGAGTAACACAAGCAGAATCCTGAGTTCCTAAATATTTGATTTATAAGCACAGAGTGAAAAGAAACATGTAAAAGGATACATAAGGATTGTAACAATAATTCTGATCCACTTTAGTAGCATGATTGGTAGACCCATGTCTGGGTCCAAAAAAACTAAAAAGCAACAAATATAAACACATTTTTGTCAGCATAAGGACACCAATGCTGGCCAACAAACATTCTGTTTCAACCAAGAAGCAGAACACATCAATTGCTACCAGAGCTAGAAAGTACTGACAAGACTGCCTGACACTGCCTCTGAAGGGTAAGAGCCAACAAGGCAAAGGAGAGACAGTGTCTGCAGTAAGAACTGATGCACCAAACCTTCAGTAACACAGGAGATGGCTGGTGATGCACAGCTTCTGTAGGATGTCAACGTTGAGCTCTACAGCAGCCCAAGAATCTCAGTCATGAATGGCATTTTAAACCCTAATAACAAACTGGCTTTGCAACGACTCTGTCACCAATTTTTGTAGCAGGTTTCAAGACGTGTTGGAACCAAAGAGACTCCCTGGTGTACTGCATTTCTTTGGTAACAATGGACTTGCTTTCCAGCAGTCTGCTGAACATTTCTGTCACATGGATTTCAGCTCGAACAGAGCTACCTGAGAAGTCTGAGTGAGAACACCATAAAAAAAGCTTTCTCAGAACAAACAGTTTGAAGTTGAGAGCTGCTGACTATTTTATTTTCAGATTACAACCAGGATGCTTGAGGTCTTCTTATGTACTGAAAAAAGAGTTCATAGCAAAGTGCTTCTGGGCAAACCAGTAAGTATTCTGAAGTAACCAGGGATTTCCCTCTGTCATTCACACCGATGGCTTGACAACCAAGAGGGAAAATCCTGATCTAAGACTGCCTAAAAGCTTCCATACACCTCCACACTTGTGACACTCCTTATGTAATATGGGACTTTTCTCAAAAATAGATGTGAAGAGGAAGCTATTTTCTTGTCCTAGAAAGAACAGCCTGAAATCTGTTTCCCATTGTGCTTCAGAAATTAAATCCCAGGCAGACTGAAGGCAATGCTCAACTCAGGATAATCAATAATCTAGGGAATTAAATTGTCTATGGTGATGAGGACATCAAATTACCATCCTGTCATTTGTCTACATCCTAAGGATGGGATCTTGAAGAGTTAGCATATTGAATGAAACCTGCTTTGTCTAAAATATGTTCCCAACTAGCTATACTTAAGTGAAAGATTTGCTTAAATCATATTCTGGTCTATCAACTACTAGATAGAAGGTAGGTATTAAAAAAGCAAATTATCAGCAACAAGAGATGTTACTGAGGAAGTAACAATCATTAAAATTGTCAGTCTATCAGGCCATTCACCACTTTCCAACAATCTAAACAGAAGAGGCACTTAAATCTATAGAGATAAAAGTATTTTTACTTAAGAACATCCTATTTGCATTTTAATCTATTTCCAAAGTTATTCAAATTGCCTTAAGAATCATATTTTAATCAAGTATTGGACAGCTGATATTCTTTGAAACAGGCTTATCAATGCCTTAAGATGAATAATCTAAATTGAACCAAGAAATCACAGTTTCCAGATTGTTCAAGTGAAAAGTAATTTACTAAACTTCTCAGCGAATATTCTCTATCTGCACAACAGGAACGGCAACGAAGCCTTTTCAATTGCCTGTGTAAGCACAAAGGGTCCACCTTCCAGAGGTTTAAGCTTCTCTGAAAAAAAAAAACCCAAACCTGGAAGCAGTTGCAGTGCATACATAGCTGGCAAAAAGCTGGTAAAAAGGCTGGGATGTGAAGAAAATCCTACCATTACATATACACAATTTTGGTCTGAACACGCCTTTAAAAAAGGATGGTAAAAATCAACCTTCAGTTTCTTCAAAATGTAAAGGCATTGTGACATTTACCTCTAAATTTACAAAGACAAATGAAAAGGCATAAAACCTGCTTATCTGTATATTAACACACAAAAAACTAAGTAACAAGAGAATTAAATTTATGATAAAAATAGGTCTTTATCGCATGGAAACTAATGTTTCTCTGAGTGTAATCAGCCTATAAATTTTGTATTTTTTATAAAGCAAAACTAATTTCAGCCATGAAGAGATAAGACATCATTCTCTCAATTCAGTAATCCACTCACAAAGGGTAATAATGTAAGGTGCTAGAGAATTCTATCTAAAACTTAGTTACACAAACCACACGTTAGAACAGTAAGATTTCTTCTCAGACATTGAGTTACCTCACTGTTAACTCCTGAAGCAGATCAATAAATAATTGTGGAAGCCTTTGTTACCCATACATATAACAGTCCTCTAAATTTCTTAAAGCTTTTGACCTCAATTATATTCTGAGGAAAGATCTTCATAGGGCACATAGGCAATGTAATACTGTCAATGTTTCAGACTTAATTTATAAATGTGTTTATGAGAAAGAGCAATATTATGATCTTTTCCCATTACATGGTAGGCTCAGTACGCCATTCATTACTTGTAATAAAACACCACTGAAGGTGGCAGTGCAATCACTGCCTTAATTTAAGGCCAGTAAAAGCAAATTTGACTACTTTATAACATAAACAATGACAGCATCAAGAACTGGTTACATCCGGACTGGGGGCTGAGGAAGGGGAACTGAGGAGGAAAAGAGGACTACAAACCTACCCATAGCGACAATAGAAAGAACACACACTATGAACCAGGGGACCGTAATTCCTTTATCGTTCTTCTTCTGAATTCCACACATTTTCAAACTGAAAACAGTGTATCACCCAAAACAAAACCACAAAGACTGTGAGATACAACTGATTTTCCTGTGAGTAGGGAAATCACTCTGGATCCTGTTTGAGTACAGATGTAATACCCAACAGATAAATAAATAGAAAAGAGATGAATACAGAGATGTTTTCAAGCCAAGAAAATTTCTTTCCTTAAGCACTTTGTAAGCAAAGAGCAGTCATACATTTTTGCTAAGGTACATCACTGATTTTTTTTCACATTAGGAAAATGTACACAGATATTTTATTTTAGCTTACATACTAGGAAATAAAACATTTTTTGCTAAATTCATGTTGTCCTTGTCCACTGCATATTTGAGGAACTCAGCTTTAGCTGACCCTTGAAGAAGCATTAACAGCAAAGGAACTATTATTGATATGACACTGCATTCAAATCGAAGTACCCCACAGCAACAACACCTTAAGTGGATTCAGTAGTAGGGACTGGGGGTGGTAGCAGCTAAGGAGTGACCCAATGAACAAATGAAACCACTGAAAGGAGTCACTGGGACATCTGAGAGAGAAGAGAAGCAACAACTGCTTCTCTGAGAAAGTCATTCCCCAGCTCCTGCAGGACAAGAAATTAGGACAGGACAGACTGTGCTGAATGAGACAACTCATTCAGGACCACAGAACAACACTGACAAATCTCAGAAAACTTGACTGACTAGCCAGCAAATTACAAGTCTTTGCACAAAGAATAGTTTCTGGAAAGTAATGTATTTTTTCTGTTGGTTTTTTTTTTTTTTTTTGGTAGGTTAAATAATTTAGACATGCATTTACAAATGTTACAGCAATGTTCATGTGATAAAACTATTTTTATAATAGACAGAAAAGCCTGAATTTTGTTTTTACTTAGCTCACCATTTTGGGATATGCACTGTAACTTTAAAAAAGGAATGATGCACAATTAACTACTAATCTGATGATGCATTAATACAAATCATACAGCTCAATTGCCTGACTTTGCTCTATTTCCCATAAGATTTCCTAATTCTGTTGCTTCTCTATTCTGTTCTTCTAATTCTGTAGATTTTAAAAATATGTAAACTGCTCTGCAAAAAGATACTGCTAACAGTAGGATTTTAACCATGTATCCACAAACCTCCCACTATTAATAGAATTAAAATATAAACAGCAAGTTTGTATTATAATTCCATAACTAAAATATAGAAAATACAAGACTTCAACTTCAGGAAAAACTGACATATAAAACAGCTATTTACCTAGTAATCTTACTAGACAAAGGGAAACAGAAACATGTTTTGAAACATGAAAGCTGCACAACTTTTAAACAAACCTTGTCCATCAGCTTACTTGCGTGAAGACTCAGGCTATTAAAGAATATTTTCTTGCTCAACAAATGCATTTCTTCAATTGTTGTCAACAGTGTGGCTGCACTGTTTCCTACAATACCACTGAAAGCAAAATTAAGATTATTTAACAAATCTAAAGGGGGAACAGCACGATATTCAGATACTTAAATATTATTTCAAATAAGATTATTTTCAAAGTTGAAAATTTAGAGCAAATCATTGCAGCGAACAGTTCTCCATAATGGCTCAGAGATAAGATAACTAAGAACAAGCATCATCAGTATTTCATTAAGCAGATTTTAAATACAGGCTGTAAAACTTGCACAAACCTTTTTGTAGAGTACTGGGTTTTTGTTTTATTATGCTATAAATCTACTTCTGTTATAGAAAACAAATTAGTAACACAAAGAGTTAACAACATTCTATCATATTGCCTGTAAGGGATGGCATTACCTCTCTCCTTTCTTCACTGGGATGCTAGGCATCTCCAAAAATGTAAGAATTCATGCCTTGTTATTCCAAGGGTTAAACTATCACACTTAGCACAGACACCACATACCCCTTACAGTGCTTACAGGATTGTGCACCTCTCACAGATATACCCTCCCTCTGCCTATAGGAATTGCACTTTTAAGCTACAAACTGGCAGTGCAAATTCATTGTGCCATAACAGGACTAAACCCGTATCTCAATTTTCATATTGTAATCTTGTATTTGATAGATCATTTCTCAAACTGTTTTTTCCTTCACTAGTGAGGTGCACCTTCTCTATACACAGGAAATTATTCATTTGGTGGAAGGTACTTCAGTGGTCTTTAAACAATGTGCTGCTAACAAGACAGAAACCAACAGATAAGACTGCCTAAGACTTTGCATTTAAACATCACATTTTCAATTGCACCAAGCTTTATAACCACAGGGAAATACTAACTTTTGAGACAGAAAAATGACACCAAAATCTTTCAGGATTTTTGGACAATAAAATTAGGAATAGCTCTTATATGTGTTCTACTATAGACCTGCCATCACAGTTGAAGATTTTAAATAAGCTGGGAGGTGTCCAAGAAAGTCTGCCTGACATATAAAATATTTTCAGACAGAGAAGCTCAAGTAGTAATAGTAATGTTTCAAATTCTCTGCAGTTCAGTCCAGGCCTGTGGAGGAAGATTTTTCTCCTGCTGCTGTTTCTAACCAATGTGAACTACAGCATATGCCACAATATATAAATTATATATAAATTATATATAAATTAATGGCTTTTCTCCAGTTCCTGTATTCCTGGTGGCATCTGGAAACTTGGAAGGTGATCAGTGCATCTTCAACAGTGAGATATAGAAGTGCATAATTAGGGAAAAAAAGTTATCAAAAAACAACTGCCTAAACAAAAATAAAAGAAAGAAAACCAGGAGTAATTTCATTTAATAACATTTCCTCAAAGGGAACTTTGAGAAAAACATCTTAAAATGTTTTGGTGAATTTTTTTATATACTATTTGAATCTACGCAGAACAATAAAGAAATAGTTACTGTGGCAAATTGATGCTATACTCCAAAACAGTTTTGAAATGAACTGAGGAATGCCCATGGGTACATGGGTTTTGCTTGATATTACATGTGTTTCTTCCTGATGTTATAGTGCAGAGCAACAACTAAGCAACAAAAGTACTCTTCTTAGCAGATTAATTGTTACATATACAACTAGGGAAAAAAGGCATTTTTAACATACTTTGTAATTTTGCATACCTGATTGTATGGTGGTAGAACTTGAGCAAGTTAGAAATCTTGTACAGTAAAACTGCTCCTGGCTCAGCAACAATCACCTGCTCAATTCTAACCTGCATCATGAACAAATATAAACATCCTTCAGGTCATAAATTTCAAAAGCCAGCCTCCTATGACTTTATATGCAATAAATCTCTGGTTTTTGAAAAATAAATTCAACCAGGAATAAATTTTAAAAAGAGAACTTCCAGTTAACTATAACATTCCAATTGAACCAAAGTGCTTCTGGGCTGCCAAGCATCTGGGCAGAAAACATGAAGGTATATGCATTCTTAAAAAAACTACAAACCCAAAAAGCTTTCCAAAAATCCTAGAGTCCCTACAGACTTCTGCTGTTATTGGAAATTTAAAAATAATGAGATCATTTGATGGATTAATACCAGTACATATTGGAACCCTCCCCAGCACTGAACAGCAAGAACAGCTGCAATGCTGCAGAATCACACAACTGCAGCAGTAGATTTCTAGCATCATGCAGCAATTCAGAACATCAAAGTATTAGGTATTTTGCCCAACAAACAAATTTCACCTGGATGAATATATTCTACACTTAAAGGAGAGCATATATATCTCCTATCAGTATTTAGTTAGATATATTTATAACTATTAACCAGCTATGTTGACTGTTTATCTCAAGCAGGAGATACTGGCTACACTACAAAATGGTGCTGACTGTCTTTATAGTTGGACAGCTGATGTCTTGTCTCCATGGTACACACAGTCTCAAGCCACTCAAAAAAGCTACCCCAGGGTCAATCTTTATGCACTGATGGGGCAGAATAGACAGTGACTTATCACTGCACCATTATCCCACGTGCCTATGTGTGAAAGGGCTACACACAAATCAGCAGCCACCACCCACTCTCCCCAGTTATTTGCTGTTCAATGGAACATGATGTGCTGCAGTGCCTTCATCTCAGAGCCAGATGCAGGGAGAACCAACTAAGATTAAGTTTCCTCAGTCCTTTCAGTTTGCATCTAATTCACAGACCAAAACCAAGTAATACTTTTTAACTCTTATTCACAATACTTAATGCATGAAGTTTATTTCAACACACAGTGAACTTTGCTCTTCAATTTGTTTGTATATACAAAGGTCTATATATGAATATCTGCCTCCAGTGTTACCTAGAAGGTCATGTGGGCATGAATACTGAGTATATTCTAGATGTACAGCAAAAGAGAATAGGACAGGCAGGGGGAAAAGAGAGAAAACAAAATATTGACAAAAAATGGGAATAATTAAAAGAAAATAATTAAGAAACCAAAAAAGAAAGAACAGGCAGAAGGAGAGGAGAAAAAAGATTTTAGCATCATGAAGGAAAAATAATTAAAAAAAACAAAGCAGGAAAGGAAGAAGTGCTGCTTCCCATACAGAAGTCTTCACTGCACTGGAGAACCAAAATTTGCAAGCAACCCAACCTAACCTTCTCAGGGAAGCTCCAGGCATAGAACTCTTACCATTTTGTAGTCCTGTAGTCATGTTGTTAGCTGACCATAAAAGACTACCTGCAGTCCACATAGGGCATCAAAGACATTTTGTTTTGAACTCATCTTAAATGTCATGGAGAATATGAATAGTTTAATTTAAACATTTTTTAGGATTTTCCTACCTCCACCTGAAATGAGAGGTCTCTGGTAATATCTACTACTAGGGAGTATTCAAGAGTCACTTGAATGCCTAAAACACAAACCAACTATCAGTAAGAAATGTGTTCACATTTGAGACTGAACTTGTCAAGTGGATATGGTTGTTATAGCTACAGCATCCTAAGAGAAATTTATTATAATATTTAGCACAGTAGATTTTACTTTAAAAACACTTGAATTTATACACTGCACAGCTGGGCAGTAATTGGTATCACCTTCATCACCTTGATTACTTCAGTGCTTATGGAAAGCACATTCAATAGACAAGTCAGTCAATCATTTGATGGATCATCATTAATGATTTCGATCAAATGCGTCCCCTAAACTTACTAAGGCTGTAGCTTGAAAAAAAGGCAAGTATGGAAGGATGTGACAAACACAAAAAACTTGGGTAGCACAAAAATGGTAATTAGGAAACAATTTTTCATGGTGTCTTTCAAATACAAGAGCTGGAGTTATTAAACAAAACAGACCAGAAAAACCCAAAACACCAAAACAAAAGAAAAACCCACAAACCACAAAAGGAACTGGCTTTTCACACAACAGAGTTGAAATATTCACTTCCCTCCTGAAGGATATGTTGTGAATACCAACATTTTATATCAATTGTATCAATCTGACATATTCATGCAAGAAAACAACCATTGAGATCTATTATATACAAAGAAGTTATGGCTCAGTAAGTCCTTAGTATATTCACAGGCAGGGAAACTGTCCTACAGAAGTATGACACAACTGCATAACTTGTACACTCTTCCCTAAGTGAATTCCCTACACAACGATTACTATGAGAAACAGATTAGTAAATTACATTGATTTTTCATTTGAGTCACTACAGCTATTCCCATACACTTATCACAAAGCTGTGTTTTTGTACATCAGCACTCAACTTAGGAAAAGTCAAACAAAATCAAGACTCAAATTTAGCATCCTAGTACCTCTCACTATATGACTATTATAAACCACTTATCTACGAACAAAGGGATCTTTAATTTGAGAAAAAACCCTTTAGAAGTTGACAATCTAATTCTTAACCAAGGGCAATGAAAATTGAAAAGATGGGAGCACAAGTCCTATAAAACCATGACAGAACAGTTTTTGTATTTAGAGTGCTAAGGAAAACAAAATACTTCACCTTCAGAGGCCTGCAGACACCTTCTGTGATGTGCCCAACTACTTCTTGAATATTTTCTTCCACACCTATAGTTAATGTAAACACATTCTAAGATTATGCAAATGTAATTCTCTTTTCTTCAAGACTATAAAACAAATAAACAAATGTAAGAGGTACTCCTCCATAAAAAGCATTATGAACTATATGTTCTTTTCTCCACACAACTAGTTCACACCTCCAGTGTACTTCCAATCTAGCCATTAAGAAATAGCTGCATGGCAAAACAGTCCCGGAGTCATCACCTTCTGCTATGCAATTGCTTCCTACAACACAGTGCGTGGGGATTTGAAGTAGAATCAGCAAGGGGAAGAATAAATGATCTAGCAAGAAGCTGTCACAGTAAGGCTCAATATTAGCACTTCATGAAATTAAACTAGAAAAACACCCAAAAAACAACCAGGCCAGTGAGATGCTCAAGGAGCAGCAGTACACACCATTTGGAAAGGGCTGACTGGCAAATACACGTGTCTGTCAGTGCTGGGTGCTGACGAGCTCACGGCATTGTTACAAATGAAGTGACATGTGTACCTCCACACTGCCGCGTGCTGCAGCACTGGCAAACGCTTCCTCCCCAGCAGCAATTGAAACTCATCTTTCACAGAGTGATGTACAAAAGAGAATATTGCCCTATCTTACCACAAAACACAAATGAATTGTTGCATGGCAACCACTGCTGTCATAAATCAATCAAACTGAAAGCAACAGATCCTCAAGCTCTCACTTCAGTAACAACTCAGAACAGATTTATGGAGAAAGCAATACTTTAATTCTAATTTAAAACTTGTCAACAGGAGTTCATCTTCAGATGGGACCCATGCAATTAAAGTACACAAACTGACTGTGACATGTGACAGAAATCAGGTGACCTGAAGCTATATTTTGTTTAGTTCAGACTAAGAGAGATTACCTCAGAATCTCAGAATAGATGAAATATCTCAGAAATAATGAAAGATCAGAGGTCTGTGCCAATGCCTCTTTACACCAAGTTACATGAAAAGCCACATAAGCAGTAACAACTGAATTCAGTGTGGCGGCTGTAAGAATTTCAACATTCTGAATTGGTAAGGTAGTAAAAATAAGCTTATAAACTTGAGTACTGGTATCAAGGCAGAAAGCAAGATTACAAACCACAGCATGCATGCTCTTTTACGTAATGGCTAGCTCCCAGACCGACCTTAGCAATTTACACATTTTTTTAGTAGGAACAGTCACACTTGTACTGTTCATCAATATAACAAGCACCTAGCACATATTTGCAATAGTGTATCTAGACCAGATTGACTTAAAAACAAGTTGTTTGGTATGAAAATTTTAGCTCAAAAAATATACAAGTTTGAATACCAAAGGACATAGAATAAAAATTTTGATATACCACATGCTTGTGCTTTGCATGTATTTTCATGTCCAATTAGAATATCTGGATTCCAAAAGCAGTGAAATCTTCCAGCAGAATGGGTTATATAAGTGTGCAAGTTTGACATAAAAGAATTACAGAACGAACAATTCTTAGAGGTCCAAAATAACTTTTAGAATACAGCTCATAACTGAAGATAAGCTTCCAACTCCTTTGTACACCATATATAATTTTTCTCTGTGTATCCTTCTATAAAAGGAGAGATCTTTTTTGGACTTCATTTAGTTTCTGTTCTCCATCTGGGTTCCTGCAACTCCATGAAAAATGGGTTTCTACTGCTTCTCTTAAAATGCCTGCAATTCTCCATTCCTTACAAGTAGAAGATCTCTGTATGACTGCAAGGCTCCTGCTAGCAGAATACCAAAACTCCAAAGAAGAAAACCAGATGCTTTAGCTTGTCCAGCAAAAGAGTGAAACTTTTCTGAATGTGTTTTCAGTGCTTAAAGTTTTAATAGCATTTTTAATTAGATTAATTTTAAACAGCTAATTTTTGCAAGCTTAACATTTTAAAACTTTTTAAAAGCCATTCTTGCATACTCTGCTTACAGGCTACATAGTTGGGTCACTTAAAAGTAAAAGTGGGATGGAAACGTTTCTCAAAAAAAAGGTGTCATTCAATTTTTCATCCAGTGGGATGAACAGGTATATAGGTGGCTTTTTGGTTGTTGTTGTTTTTTGAGAGGGGAAATTTTTGTATAGCTGGGATTTACCATGCTCTTCAGTCCTGAAATTACACAGGGCTTATAGGAGAATTTAAACAGAAATCTGAACTCAGAACAGCTACACCTGAATGAAAATAATAGAAGCGGTTCCGTCTGCAAAAAACTACTCAAGTTGAAATTGAAGTGAAAACATCTGACTGACCTAACTTCAGACAGGTGTTTTATCTATGACAGTTGCTTGGGCTCCCTCTATAGGGGAATGGAACAGAATCCATGATGAAAAGTCTCCAGAAATGCATACATTAAACCCCAAATTTAGTTAGGAATATCTGCACCCTGAAGATGCAAATCCTGTCCTTATCTCTAACTGCAAATAAACAAGATGTCCACATGTTAAACAGCTACATGAAATTAACTCAATGTTTACTGTAGCCTGCACAGCCAGACACCTGAAGACTGCACAACAGCACAGAAAATTCAGCTTGAGTTTCTCAGTACCAGAGATGCTGTCCTCACTGCCAATTCAAGATCTGAATTTATAAAGAACATATAATGTCAAGGTACTTCAGGGCTTCACTGCCCATAAACATTTCTTGTTAAATCCAAGGGTATCCTATTAAATACTCTTTTGTCTTACAGACCTTATCACATCACCATCCTTGCCATCAAAAAAATGTCCCCAAAGACACAGAGGAATAGTTACAGACAGCATCTCCCAAGCTTTGTTGCTCCCAGCATGAAAGTAAGAATTCCTCTTTACATTTCTTAAAAACTTCAACAGTGATAGCAGACCCACTCCTGAAGAGCTTAGGAAAACATATTTTTCCTTCAGACTGAAATACTGAATCTCTTGTTTATCCCAGTCTCTCCATAAAAAGATTTTGGCCTGATGATTTTTTGTTGAAAACTTCTCCCCCAAATATTTATATTCTCTGTATTACCAAGTATCTTTCCCTGTGGCTGAAAAGTTCTAAATATATCTCATTTCATGGCCATATCATCTCAGCCTGACATCCTGTCAGAAGGCCAAAGAACTTTACAGTTAAGCAAAGCACTACACAATGAAGTGGGAGAATTTCAGAACAAAGTGCAGCAGCAGAAGTCCAGCCCACAGCAGAACCAGACACATTTACAGGTTCCATTGGGCCAGCTTTTCCTGAAGGGCTCCCTAGTTACAGCAGAAGCATCAGTCAGTCATCTACAAAGAAATGCCTTGTCTTTTTCTCTACCATAAAACCATGAGGCCTGCCTTCCTGTTTCCCTGAAGCAGCATCAGCAAACGCTGTTAAATTCACTACTATAGTACACTGTAATTGTAGTTAAAAAACAACAGCATTCCTCCAGCTTGATTTACAACAGTTTCTAAACAGCCTCCGTTCCCATTCACCATAAATTTTGAAAGCAAATTAACACTTACAGCATTAAGGAAAATCAGAATATGTATTCACTTTTAAACCCAGAGTAGGATTGAGACACACAATGTGAAGAGCTCACCAGATACAGGTCAAATATAAGTTCTTAAAATGAGTTTGTTACAATTAAGTACACATGCGTAATTCATAAAAAATACCTTTCTCTAAAGCAATGGTGGCAAACCATTCTAAAGCTTCCACACGATAAAAGTCTTTAAAGTATGGGTTCAATCTACTGAAAACAAAGCAAAGGGGCTAAAAACCAAGCATGAGAATCTGCAGTTCTGAAATGAAGGAGAGCTTTGATATTAAAAAGCTACACTTATCTCTGAGTGGCCTACTTCAACCTCTGTAAACCTGGAATAATGTTAAATGACAGATGAAAATTCCATTTTCCTAGTAGCATAGAATGAAGAGATATACAAGAACAAGGAATGATATTTTAAGAAGTTTACTAAACAAAAGAGCAAAGGCATAGTGGAAATTCTCAACATAATAAGCAATAACAATGTTTTCAAGGAGACATGTATTCACATACATTACAATTACTGGACTCTCAGCTACACTCTAAAATGTCCCTTTGTAAATTTAGTGTAAATCTAATGTAAGTACAGTAAAATAAACGAGTGCATTTTTAAAACCCTGTTTTTTTATGAGTCTTCTTTTGGCAGAATGCAACAACCGGCTATTCTGAGATTATTTAGAAGATAAATTTAAACTCTGACTTATAACTGAAGCCCAGCCTAAGAAATTAATTGCACTTGCTTACTTATCACAGACTTAACTACCACTTCACAATTTATGTTTTAAAACCAGTACTACCTTGAATAGTTACAAGCTTTAACATAGCTTCTAAGTGCTCTTTTTCAGAAGCTGTAGCTTGATGCAACCAGGCCAGCATGTCTCCTACATACCTACACAAAGACAGAAATTTCCGTGTAAATCAGTGGTTTATGGAGTAAGGAATTCAAAATGCCAACCAAAAAAAAAGATTATTTCATACACATTCTTGTTAATACTGTACCTCAGAGGATCATGAGAGTGCATTTCAATAGGGCGGGGAGTACCTCCCAGACCTCCTCTAGTAAGAGCATCTATAAAGCCACGGACTACAGCACTCCTTCTAGCTGTCCCAAACTCATCCAGTGTGTATCTGTTATTGAAACATGAAAACAGGTTAAAAAAACCAGTTTGCCTCACAGTTGATTAGTTCAACTTCACAGCTAATACAACTACCTATTTTTATAGTTCTAGAAATCTTGCATCAATGCTTCTACTATAAAGCATTCAAAACCAGCTGATGATGTCAGAATTTCTATCATCCTGCTCTGCCTAAGGTACATCTGACAAACAGGAGATAAGAAGAGAAATTTCATGTTGTCACCTGTCTGTTCTAGAATAAATGTGTAGGATGAGACAAGACTTCTGATATTGCAGACAGGTGCTGCAATGTATAGTCTTTTATATATATATATACACATATATATATAGACAGTCCTTTTCTCCGTTCTTGGTTGGACAGCTCTTAGTTTCCAGGCTAAATTAATTACCTGTCAGATTATTATTTGTGGGGTTTTTCTACTGAATTTGAACAGTTTCTCTAGTGTTCCTCCTCTGATACCATTGCAAAATAGACTGAAGTAAGTACTTGGCACTCTGTTTCCTACACAGTGCCAAGTACTTCCCAACAGGAGCACTGGCAGAGGCTGTAAGTCTTGCCAGGATCAGGTTACTACTTCTGAAAAAAAAGGGAGGGAAAAAAATGAAGTGACTGCTTCTGCAGTGTCCTGGGGGGCATCAGGCACAGCATGGCCAGCTGAGCAAGGGAGGGGATTGTCCTGCTCTGCTCTGGAGCAGCCTCACCTCAAGTCCCATGTGCAGTTTTGGGTGCCACAATATAAACGAGACATTGAGCTACTAGAGATTGTCCAAAGGAGGACCATGAGGATGGTGAAGGGCCTTGAGGGGAAGCTGTATAAGGAGCAGCTGAGGTCACTTGGTCTGTTCAGCCTGCAGGAGACTGCGGGGAGATCTCATTGCCGTTACAATTTCCTTGTGAGGGGAAGAGGAGGGGCAGGCACTGATCTTCTTCTCTGTGGTGACCACTGACAGGACCTGAGGGAATGGCCTGCACTTGTGTCAGGGGAGGTTTGGGGTGGATAATAAAACAAAGTTCCTCACCCAGAAAGTGGTTAGGCACTGGAAGAGGTTCCCCAAGGAAGTGGTCATAGAACCATCCTGTCAGAGTACAAGAAATGTTTGGACACTGCTCTCAGGCAGTGGGTGTGACTCTTGGGGAAGGTCACATGCAGGGCCAGGAGACAGACTGAGTGATCCTTGTGGGTCCCTTCGACCTCAGAACATTCTGTGATTTTCTAGACTCCTCTGAACACATACTAGAGAGAACTTTTCCTTGATCCTCCCATTCCCTTATCCCACAGAAATAAACTGAAAATTCAGCTTTTCAATTTTTGTATATAGAAGCATCTTTGACAGGTTTGGGACTCTTGTTTGCATATGCTCCAGCTGACTGACAGAAGCAGCAGTTTATTGTACTGCAACAAAAGGCTCCTTCCTTCTTCTAGGCTACCACATGACTAGTAGGAACAAACTTACATTCATTGATAGTTGTTCACTGATTTTAATCAAAGGAGTCAGGCCTAGATATTTAATGGATGAACAATTACAGCCTAGAGTGATGCATCTCAAGTGGCTTGCTGGTGGTAGAGGAGGTGCCAGCAACTTACATGTGGCTCATTTCTGGAGCAGGCTACCTTTCTGCTTGCATTGAAGCATGAAAGCAAGTGAAGGATGGGAAATGAACACTGGTACCATCCCTGCAATACTTGCAAGCCACAGAACATTTATATTTTTTTTAAAACCAATTTAAGCATTTTGAGCAACACACAAACTACAAAGGAGAAAAAGAAAATAACATTACAGTTTATTTTTCCAGTATAACTGAAAAAATGTCAAGGAGTAAGCATGGCATCACCCATGACACCCAGCAGAATATGTATAAAGTAACAATAATAAAAAGAATGTTATGCACTGACTTATTTAAGTCTGCATTTAATAAGCACTGCATTTAATAGAGGTGGAGAACAAAACTTAAAAGAAAATAATATATGGTTTCAAAAATGTTTGACATTAATTTCAATTAGATTTCTACTCTGCTATAAAAAATCTGAGGGAATCTTCGGTTTTGTTCTTTTTAATCATTATTTGAAAGAGGTGGGTAAAGAGCACACTAAAGAATCTGGAAATTTCTGTTTAAGCCTTTTTCTTTATACACTGTACTTGTTAACTCAGAGAGTAAATATCTGCAATTTAAAAAAAACACAAACAAATTCTAATAAATTACTATTTACAAAAATAATGCAATTAAAAGCGGAAGAGATCTAGGATCTGACAACTGCCCACTGTCAAGAAGGAGCAGTACTGGAGTGAAAAATCTCAAGTATCTATAGAAACCAGTTAGCTTTTTTTTTCCTCTCCACTAAACAGCTATACAATAGACCATTAAATATACAGCAGTGAAACAGATCTTGTTATCATTATTATAGTTGAAAATAGCATTTAATAATGATAATTTTGTTTTAAAAAGGAAACTACTAATTTTCCTTTTGCTCTCAGCAGAATAGGGTATGTAGCATTATAAAATCCTGCATCTTAAAAAATTCAGCAATAACTGTTATTTACACTAGAACACAGTATTTACTGCTATGTTATTACACATACTCATGATCGGAGAAGAAAGCAACATTTGGATTCTTTTCAACCCAGTTTTAATGTTTAAAATATACAGTAAGGATCACTGAGGAAGGAGGAAGGAGGTAGAAAAAAAACTTTGGAAACCTGAATGGATGTTTGAAGAGATACACTGCTTTGAGCTATGTCTCCGTGCATTTTCTAGGAAACAGTTTTCAATTTTTCTGTTAGAGCCAGGAAGTGAAAACCAATCTGTAATGTTTATTTTACATCCCTACTGTCTGCAGTTCCCCTAAGTCCACTCATGGTGCAATCCTTCTGATACTTTTAGTTAACAAGACATAAGTCAATATAAGGAAACAAGAATTTGTAGATTTGTTTCTAAACTCCTGTCCTTCTCCAGGTTATTCACTTTCAGTCAATTGAATCACAATCTTTATCCGATGCAAGGGCACTGATTTGGAGGGAAAGTGTTTAGTTCACACAGCAGTGCTTATACACATAAAGCAAAAACAATTTAAAATTATTTTCTTTTGTGACTTAACTTCTACATTATGAACTCAACAGTTAGTTACTTAAAGGTATACAAAAATTTTTTGAAGGGAATAAACTAAATCTTGAGATTTAAAATGTAAAGCATCAGTACTGGAATTTTGGTAATACTGCTGTAGCAAGTAATTAAGCCTGATAATTTATGAGAGACACGTGGCTGCATCTTCTACAGTCATGTTTATTTTTGCCCTTTTGGCAGAGGAAAGGTCTTACCTATCAAGTTCTTTGCTAATACTATTACTGTTGTTTGTGAGAGAAGTGTCAGAAAAAAAAAAAATCTCTTTTGCAGATTCATTTTAGACTGGCTGGCAGTGGATTTATACACAAGATGGGTTTTTTCCCCTGAACTAAGAAAGCAAAACAATGATTTTATGAAGTTTCAAAGTATCATGATTCAAGAAAATAAAACTGTATCTAAAAAGAACCCTATAAAATGCTGTAAAACAGAGCAGTGACCCATCTTTTGCAGTTTTAAAAGAGGGTGTAGAAGACAAGATGCAAGAAAGGACTGCAATCCCCAGCTATGAACTTCTGAAGTACTGCAACGCACCACATCCAGCAGCTGGGGAGGTCAAGTGACACCACTTCTCCCTCACATTAACCAGCAGAGCTGACTGAGTATGTCAGTCACACAGTCTCCCACACTGACAGCATTTTTAAGGTCCATGCACACCATGCATTTTTCCTGTGAAGGGCTCCATGGAGCTTTACAGTGTCACACACCTACAACTTTGCACACCTGACACTCTTGAAGACAAGGGTAGCCTTTGAAAGGCTGCCTGTTAAACTGCTCTCCTGGATACCTCTGGCTGAAAGTAATTTGCAATGGTTTAAAATACTAAAAAAAACAGCCCAACGAAAACCAAAGTCCCAAAACCCAAAGAAGTGTAAATACCACCGCTTTGGGTATGGTCACCCCAATAAACAGTTCTTACAGTGCCACCTCGTGGCTGACTCTCCTATGTACCATTTAATTTACTTCAACAACCCTCCAGCAAATTCTGAATAAGAACAGCAGTATTTTACACATATAGATATATAAATACCTCTAGAGGTATTTAGAGGTCTATACGTAGTTTTTAATAGATTACTGTATAACTCATAATGGAAGAAGACATTCTTACAACCACAGGCATTTCAGTAAAAGTTAATTAGCCTTTACCAAATTTTTACTTGGGGATTTAAATTACACAATCACATGTTTTGGACAGGATTTTTTACTTCAGAAAAATCCTAGAATGAGAGCACAGAATTAAAACAGCCTGACATTCTACTTTAATTAGAAACTTGTAAGTCAGAAAAAGTCCAATGACATTTCCTGTATCGTAATTACTCAAAAAGACTTCTGAAATTTAAAGCACTTGAAAGTTGGTATTTTATAACTTAAGTTTCTGTGTTGTTTTAAATTTGACACAGGGCCAAAGTGCCACCAGCCTTGGCACTGTGATACATGCCCATCTTTAAGTTTTATAAACTCAAAATACTAGTTTCTGTTAGAGATAATAGCAAACATTTACTTACTTGTACAGGACAGGTCTATCTTGTAAGGCTTCCATGGCTTGAGCGAGAACTGGAGAAATGTCACATGATTCTTGTGTCAATGTCCTGCATTCATCTATAAAACACCAACACAAATAAAAGCACATTCTTTACACTGTAATACATTTTACACAAGTTGTCAAACAAGAAAATGAGTTTAAAACTCAAAGGCTTTTGATTCTGAAGACTTCAGAATATGCTACCTGGGCTGGTTAATGTTAATACAATTCAATTCCCATGCAAGCAGTACTGTAAATGCATGTGCATCACAAACTTCAACAATAATAATGATTAAAGGAAGCTTAGTATTTGTTTGCGCCCACATACAACTGTTGACTCATTCAACCTTCAGAATTTTGTTGGGCTCCTTTGTAACTGTTTACCACATTTCAGGAAAACTATTAAGGAAAAATGGAACAAGTAACTTAAGCAAGCTACTTGTTTTATTACTTGGTTCTGATACACCTTTTCTTTCATCAAAATAACTACATAATCTTGTATATTCCAAGCAAGAATGTGGAAATCATATAAACTAAATCAAACATTGGAAGAAAAATTATGACTTTTCACTAGGGTGCCACCACAATTATTACCTGAAGTTTCAGCATCCACTGAAGAACAGCTAATGAATATAAAAATCACAATGCACCATTTTTTTCCCTCAATAATCTTACTGCCAGTGAGACTGTCTCTTGCTTGGGAGAAGAGGGAAGCAATAATAAAAGCATCTACATTTTACACTATCAAGGTGTTACACTGAACATGGATGGTTACGTCAAGAGTACATATGCAAAAAAAATAAAAAAATCCAAACCCAAAAGCCTATTATCATTCAAAAGAGCATCCTGACAAAAGGACGTGGCTTTTTTTTATTTTCTACAAGTAATCCGTCACTAAACCAGATCTTACTATAAAATCATTTAAACCAACAACTTCCCTGTAACTCACAAGGAGATGAAATTCAACATAATTAAAATTTTGTTTGGACTACCAAAATGTAGTAGTTGTCTTTGTGGAAAACCATCTACTAAAACCACAAATAAATAATCTACTTTTATAATGATGAAGTCGGCCCAAAAAATGAGAGAATCACCAATTAACTATTTGGTTCAGAATACATCTTTCCCTAAGAAGGAAAGCAAAATGTTAATAGATCTTGGAAAGGGTTTTTGCTACATTCAATCCACATGAAGGAATTAAAGAAATCATCATAATAATATTCATAAACATAAAAACATTCTTAGTCCTACTTTGAGTCCATCTGTAAAGTCGTTCATAAGATGTCTCTTGCAGTAAAGCCATCTGTTCCATAATTTCCAAGCTACAAGACAAATACAAAGTTTATTTGCAAATACTATTTTAGGCAGTACTAGCAAAGGCATGTGCAAGTCAAATAAAACACACCATTATTAAAATTTTGAGTATTTTAAAATGTTTGGGTTTCTTTTGCGAAATATTCTGTATAGTCACATGAAGCAACGAATGAGACCTTGCTTTAACTTCTGCTTTTCACTGTAAATGTTTCTCTTGCACTCATTTAAGTAGGACTCACCCTGCCCTTTGCTGATTTGTTCGGAGGAGAATCTTGACATCATCATGAATTTGTTTTACTCGTCCCAAAGCCTTGAAAAAATCCTAAATCAATTTAAAAATAAAACACAGGCAGTGTGTAAAAGCAGTAATTTCTATTCAAATCTCTAGCACTCTATACTCCCTCTTTCAATTACATTCTTAAGTTTCCCACAGGTCTGTGCTCCAAATGCTGCTTTTAAAATTCACACCCCACCTCTGCCACTTCTTATCTTTCATTCCACCCTAAGAGCCTTAGGATTTTTTAGTTTCCCGTTAAATCAAACTCTTCTCCCACCAAGAAAAAAAAAAAAAAAAAAGCAGTAAAGATGTGGTTTTTAACCTGTCTTGGGGAGTACGTGTGTATATAACAGTCAATTGGTAACATTCTCGGGAGATTTTTGAGGACACTGCTATGCATTACATCACTGTCTCCCATTACTGTTAGCCACTCGAGCAAAATGAAACACTGTGAAGTACAACAATTACAGGTTGATTTTCTTTTTATATTCATAAAATGGGGTAATTATTTTTAAGAAAAAAAAATTTTAAAAAGCCATTTGCAATAGATTAGAGCAAGATTTTCCAGAACAACCTTTCTCTGGGGAGTAACTCAACAGCAGCAGTGAAGAAAAAAACCCAAACCCTAGAAGACAAGGACATATGGCTAAAAAGGTTACTTTGTTACTGTTTCAGAGTTCAAACGGAAAGTCAGTAACATTTTCAAACTCGCCTTCTTATGAACGCATATTTCAAACGCCTTGGAGAAGTACAGCTAATTCCGATACAACTGTTTGTTACATCTTTTGTGATTTGAACAGTTTGCTTAGCAAAGTAGAGTTTCATTCTGGTTCAAGTCACATAAAAATAGACATATTCTAAGTAAAATAGGCCAGCAATTTAATAGACTGCCTTGCACCGCTTGTGTTGAAGACCACATTTATAAAAACCTAAAGCACTCTTCCTCCAGGAAAAGAGAAGATTTCCAAACCACAAGTCTGACTAAAGGTGTTTTAAGCACACTGGTTGACTCTATCAGAGGGGAAATGCACACACGTTACTGAAGTCTGCCAACAAAAGCAGCACAATGGTTTCATCTCAGTCACTTCTGCACATTTTTTAGACAAAGTATGAAACAGACCAATCCTCGTGGGCTGCAAACCAATCACGGAGTAACTGGCACAGCACTGCTGTCATTGTTCCCTCCAGTACGTGCTTTTTAGAAACCTGAATGTCCTTTCATGGCAATAGTGGTACAAAAGCGTAAAGCAATTTCTCAAGTGCACAATTATTTAGCACAATCCATTTATGCTTTCATTAGCACTGTTTATGGTTATCAGTTCCATGTTTTTAATAGTGCTTTAACTGCAAACAGGATGCCTGTGAAAATGAGATAAATCTGGACTACCTGCTGAGACATAGTACGTGAAGCTTTCCATGTAACCACAATAATAAAAAAACCTATTAAGTATACTCAATTCTTCCATTATTCATTTTGCTTTCACTGTAGAACAAGTTTCCTTTTACTGTGTCTTCTTATTCAAACCATAAACATATTCCAAAACTTGTTTTGGAGGTAGCTAGAGTGAATCAGCACCTGGTATCTTCAGCAACCAAGTAACATTGAGGGAAAGCCCCAGCTTACACTGCTTCAAGTCACTGAATACCTGTAACATGAATATGCAAAATGTACACACGTATGCACAATGGCAGTAGTAGAGAGCTTCAAGCTTCTAATTTGGTTTGAGTGTCATGAAGTTTTCAAATGTCTTCACTGAAAATTCAGACTTCATAAAGGTTTTTTTGAAGTGTAGAACCACATGAGAACTCATTTGCTTCTAACTCATTACAAGAGAGCTCATTTGCCTCGAACTCATTACATCATTACACAAACTAGAATTTAATGCTGATTTTCTTTCTCTTTACCTGAATCTTTCATCACACATTTCAAACTCAACAGAAATTCACCATTCTGTTAAAAGGTACATTCCTCCATAAAAAATTCAACTGCAAACTGAAAATAAGGTTTCGTGTACAATTCAGCTAGGGCATTTCTACATTTTGGTTCAGGGCAAAGATTTTAATGTTCATTGAGCTACCTCAGTAATTGGCTCATCTTTCGTGCCTCGAAGCAGATTCATTTCATCTGGTGTCAGCTGGAATTTTGCTATGAATGCATCTGCAACTTGTGCCTTCATTTCTAATCTCTGACTGTAATAAAACAAAGTGAAGAGGATATTAGCTTTTTATGCTTATCTCAAAGACTTACTTTTCACATTCATATTTTTGGAAATATAATCAGCAGCAGAAACTGGTATTATTAAATTATAATAGCACATTCTTGCCATCAAACACTTGAGTTGCTTTTTCACATACAATTTTCTGTTAAGCTTACACAGATTCTTCAGTAAAGACAATATAAAGGTATGTTAACACATTCAAAAATTACTAAGTTCTTTAAAACAATATTCCTTTAGCATTTGTATCATAAGTTATCTAACCCAGATACTTTGTGCTTGTACAGTTTTAATGCTTGCAGTTATTTCCTTCCAAATTCACCAAGGAAAGGAAAAGCCTGTAGCACCCAAAATGACAAAATTAACCTTAGAATAATCTACTTTTCTGCGGACCAGATCTATTTCGTTGTAACACCATACAGTTGGGATATCAATTTACTAATCTCACCAGCAATTAAAATGTAACAGCTAATTCTCTTGTTGACTACCCTTCCTGAAACAAACACAGCTGGGATGCAATAAGCAAACACCATCTAATGGGTAGCATTTTCCTGCATGTTTTGTCACACACCTCACAACCACAGAAGGACCCAAATGGAATGGACTGGAACTCTATAGCAACAGAAAATTTCCTCAGACTGTGGTTTGAGCACACAGTATTACAGGAAATAAAGACTACTTTTTCAGGACATTGAGATGGCACTAATTAGTTATTTGCAGAAGAATAAGGCTCAACTCCTTCAAGATCATTTCAGCTTCCAATGTGATATAATTACTGCAAGATAAATATACAGTTATTACCGGATGGCAAGACAGGCAAGTGCACTTCTATATATTGCATAATTAAATTTCCTTGCAAGATCAAAACTTGAAAAGTAAGCTTTCATTTATTTACCCCTTCTCTACTATCCAACTAGTGTCTGAACGTCATTCAGCTAAGAAGTGTGGAAAATTGGCTTCCCTTCTGTAGACATGGATGACTTTCCCACCCTGCGGTTCACAAACTCCTTTAGAGATCAGATTAAATGCTCTGCAATTGTCAGTGCTCTAGCATAATGAACAGCAGGAGGGAGAGTAATATAAAATCCAACAGTGCTTTAACAGTAAAATTTTTGAAAATCAAAGGGGAAAGGAAGCCAATACTTCTAAGTTACACAGAAGAGACCTAATCAAAAAAGAAAACCATAAACTCATATGCTTTAACACCACATCTTGAATTGATAATTCAGGTTTCACTGGGCAAATGTAATGATTTTATCTTTACACTGACAGTTTTGCAATGCTTAAAGTCAACCTATCCATTTAATTTTCTCTAAGTAAACTCTGCAATTTCAAATTTTGGGTCTCCATGAAGCCAAATGTTTCTCAGAAAAGGAACAAGAGTGATGGAGGATGATTTTGACCAACTATACAGGCAGATGCATCCATGAAAAATCATGGCGCTTTCCAACACAGTGGAAGGGGAATGGAACAACACCATTTTGAACACATTCAAGGAAGACCTATATGGTAAAACCTGAAAAGAGCAAGTCATGATGTAAGAAGCAAAAATACCAAGACAAGTGGTCTACAAAACATACAAGAAATAGACAAGAAGATATTAATGAAAGATATTTTTAAATCAATATTAGGCCAGTGAGATATGTTCTGAGATTAACTACGAAATTCCCCAACACGGATGAAAGATGGGTCAGGTCTGCTCTGCAGTAACATGAGGCAACTTTGGCTGCCTGAGCCAACCCTGCTCATCCCTGCCCTGTACGGACCTTCCCACTGTGCCAGGCACACTGTTTATGGCATGTAGTTAACCAGATCAGGGAACAAATCTGGCAGGAAAAAAATCCTGAAGTTTTTACTTCTTGGGGGTGGAGATATCATGTATTTTCTAATTCAGTTTACCACAGCCTGCACTAAGGGACTGGGGTGTGCCAGCACCAGGAGATGTCAGAGGCAAAAAGGCATTGATTTCACTGCTGCTATGAAACTCTGATGAAAACTACACTTCAGAACTCCTCTGGGGTATAAGAAGAGGTCAATTCAATTATAAGTTACAACTACTACTAATAATAATCAAAATTTTAAATATTAGGACTCAAGAAAACCTTAGAGGCATCATGATGGCTACTCAAATTTAAAATCAGCCAAGGACACTTAAAATTTAACACAGTAATGCTGGAACAAAGCATTCCTGTTTCACACTGTTTGCTGAGCAAATCTAATGCCTCAACATCATCATCACTGTATTTGGTTGAAACAACAGAAAATGTAATTTAGTGGATGAACAGTTGCTCCAAATCTCTCCTCTTGTGATGGGAGTCTCAATTTAATATAAATCCACAAAGCTGAAAATAGACTGGATTATCCCTCCCTTTAGGTAAGAGAAGGAAGGTAGCAAAGAGATGAGAAAAGGCAAATGCAAGGCCTTCTTTGGGTTCAATTGAAACAAAGGTTCCATAAACAGAGAAGCAGATGGGATGCTGAGAAACTTCTCTGTCCTTTGAGCTTGTGTATCTCCTGAGCGCGTAAACTTTTAGGTGCTCTTATAGAAGAACTCTGTTTATTAATCTTGTTTTCTTCAGATTTTTTGAATGTATACTTCCACCAAATGGGAGGTAGGAGGAAGGCTGACTTTAAGGAAGCGCAGTATACTGGGTGTAACAGTTTCCTCAGTTTTCAGCTTGGAATTAGGGAACAGAGTCAGGAACTGTACAAACAGCACGATCATGAGTCCATCCTGGAACTCTGTGCCCCATTTTTATAAAAAATGAACAATCTTGCTTTCTCCTTCTGCAAGTCCTCACTCTTCACAGTCCTCCCTCCATATGGAGAACCAGGCTCGATCAAACACCATGCTCTAAAGCCATTCCCATCCCCGGCTGTGTCTTGGGCTAACACCTGCCGTAACTGCACACTGATAGACTCTGTGCACTCCCAATAATTAACTTTTATAAAATACAGCCAATACATTAAACTCAAGCACACTGGGCAAGCTAAGTTTCACAATGTACTCACAATGTAACAACCTCAAGGTGGCAGCAATGTTTTATTCACCTTTCTCAAGACACGGATTGGGAATGGGTGATGAACATCTCTCTTAAACAAAAGCATGTGTCTGAATTTTGATAAAGCTGTTTCTTTTAGGCTCTTTATAAAGCACCCAGGATTTCAAGAAGCTACTCAGTTTCAGAATCCAGGTTAGCCAGTTCTGCTTGAGATGGCTGTGAAAGTTGCCTTGGTTATCAATCTGCACAAGAAAGAGACCCTATATCCCAGATGACAGATCAGGAACAAAATACGTAAATCATATATACCTTTGATTTTTGCCTTGCAGTGTACGGTATTACTGAGACCAGTACAGTCACATCTGTTTTCCCTCTATTTATTTGTCTATTTATTTCCCTCTATATATTTATTTATTTATTTCCTCACACACAAGCTAACAGATATTTAAGTAGAATTCATCTTATTAAGGCACTCAATGTCACTCAAGGTTGCTATGATTATTTCACTGCAGTAAATGCCATACAAAACACAATGCAGGTAACAAGAAAAGTCATTGTAAAGCTGTCTTACATACAACCCACAGCAGTCAGTACCTGTGTTCAGACACTTGGACATTTCAAGATCCACTGGCCTTTCTGTAGATATAATAATTTCTAAATTCTAAGCAGTGCAGTACAGCTGAGGAAAGGCCATACCATGTTGTTATCCCAAATTTTATGCTTTTTCTTTTAACAAAGTTAATCCTGTATAAAGGAACAAAACTAACAGCTTATGAGAATCCGCACTGATGCAAAGGGGAAAGTGCCAAGTCTTGGTAGAATTTAGAGCTTGGGCAAAAGACAGGATTCCAACAAAGAGCAATTTCCCCAGTTTTAATCGTTACCAGGGAGACAGAATTCTTTTGTAAGAGAACTCAAAAGGCTGGGAAAACTATGCACTTCATGCACTTTTCCCTTGAACCAAATACAAATGTGCACTGTTTCTTAGGATTATCACCTAGACAGCCCAAAAGTGCGGTGGAGGAGAAGCAAACTTTTCCAAAGCTTAATTTTATCTTGCCACCACATAGAGCCTAAAAATCCACTAGTTTCTTCTACCTTGGATGAATCAGAGCACAGCTTTCTTAAATTACATTTGATTTGTGGTACTGAGGATTCAACACATTTTTAAAGCCTCAGGATGGTGCAGTATTTCTAACTTGTAAGTAACAACCATCTTTAACAGACTCATATAAAGCTTCAAGAATTATTTCCCTGGCATGTGAAAGGCAAATATACAAGACTATGTAACAAAAAATTTATACACAAGCATCAGAAAACCATTCTTAAGCGTAAGCACAGGTGCAAAAGTGCATTTGTAAACGCTGAGAACAAATGTTTTTATTCTGCATTTTATCTGTTAAACATATCTCTTATTGAAGTAGAACTGAAATACTGTGGGGAGGTATTCAGTGACTCATTTAATCACAGAATATAATTATGTGATTTTCTCCTTAATTAAAAAATAGGAAGACACAAAAAATCCAGTGAATTGTCTAATGTTTCCAGGATACAAGAAAACAGCAGTAATAGTAAAGAAGGCTTTAGTGAGACCTCATCTGGAAAACAGATCACAACCCTGATCATCTGTGTGCAAGAACAATGGACTCCCATTAGACCAGAGCCAGCAGAATGATCATGGGAATGGAAAAACTAATTTATCAGAGGAGATGAAGGAAGCTCTTAAGACAAAGGAGAAGATGAGAAAACAGTCAATTTCTATCCAATAATTAGGTTGGAAATCAGGGAAAGGCTTTTACTGGAAAGAATGAGCTTTTGGGGTAAGTGTTCCACGAATAGCAACACAGACAGAATGCAAAAATAACGCACCAGTTTTGTGTTGAACAGTTGATGAGTTTACCAAAGTCATCATGCAAATAATAGGTGGCAGCAGGAGAGTGGACTTGAACTTAGAAGGTTTCTCCTGTAATCCCTATCTGAAGACAGCCTGCAATGATGCAGCCCTGCCATCTCACACATTCTGTGATAAAAACAAATGGGGAAAAAATTGAAAAGGCTAAATCAAAAGTTAAGCAACACACCTGCACTGAAATGACTAAAATCTTACCAAACAGATTACCAAACACTAGAATAAAAAAAACTTACATGCTGTAAATACATTCAAGAAATTTAATAATTTTCTATTTTCATACTGATTAGGCTTCCTCTAAATATGATGGGTATGTATCTGTGGAATATTCTTAACAAAATTTTCATATGCAAAACTTTGCAGCAATCATGTGATATATATAGATATAGATACACTAGGTAAATCAGTGTTTAGCAATGGTTAAGATCCATAATCCATGGTTTCTAAGTTGTGGACAGAGATTAGGTTTAAAAGTAGTGTGTTTCCAATGAACACATTCTTTTCCATCTTGTAGAGATGAGCTATTTGATATTTCCAAACCAAACAGACTGGTATCTTCAGTTTATCTTTTATAAAATCTGATATAAAGCCACTTGAAAGGGGCCTGCTTAGTCTAGCTTCAAATTTGCCATCAAATTCAAAAATGTTGCCAAAGGCATGAAAATTACACACCGCTTTCTACATCCACCTGGAATAAGATCAAAACAAATGAGCTTAAGCTGCAGCAAAAGGAGAACTGAATCAGATAGCAGGAAAACAATAAAGAACCAAAATCAATTTCCAGTGAAGACCGCAGGCTCTCTGTTCCTGGGCTTTTCTTCTCAGAGCAGATTAGACAAACATGAGTCAGAAATGGTACCATATAACTGATTCTGCATTCCTGGTGAGTATTTCTCGACCTCTAAAACCGTATCTCATTTCCTACTGACCAAGAACACTTCAGGTCTCAACAAAGTACATGGTTGCCAACTAGAAATGCTGGCAAGAAATAAGGTTTTGCATGTTCTCTGCTGGTCATGGCTAGAATGTGACAAATTAGTTTTTTCTTTCTTTCAGATCCATTTTAGCTGGTTTTATTCCTCTGCTGCACCTTGTTAACTATGCTTTACTTTGGTACAAGTCAGGATAGAAAACAAGCCTCAGAATTTCACCCTTCACCCTCCCCCATGTGGAACTGTAATTAAGTTTAGGCAATCGTTGCTTTTTGTCATGAAACACATTCATGGGAATAAATGTAAATACAAGTTTCAAAAGGTCAGTGCATGAAACACATCTCATCAGTGCAAATCACCAGATCACCACTTTTCTTAGCACAGGCTGATAAAAGCAGATCTCTCTAACCTGCTACAAATAGTGCTGAACTTCCTACATCATTTCCAAAATGACTGCAACAAAAAAGGTATTTGTTAGAAAAGGCAAAAGGCACCACCAAGGGACAAGGATGAGAGATCAGTAGCGTAGCACTACTGAAGCAGATGTTCACTTCAAAACATTTTTCCTAAGACTTCTGAGCTTGTATTGAGCACAGAGATGAGAGTCAAAGCATTGATTTAATTCCAAGAATGGTGTTTGTTATTCTTTAAATAAAGAGCAAGTCTGAATGTAAATCAATTAAAACAAATTGAAGTACACACTGATATGTTCCTGTCTAGGAATCATATTTAACTGTATTTTAAAAAGTGAAAAAATCCCAGGGCTAAGTAAACCCTTTTTTTTTTAAATTGATATAACTAACAATGATTCTGACATCAGAACACAAATTTGGCTCTGTTTAAGAACACAATTAAGAGAGAGTAACAAATTAAGATAGTTTCTAAAGGTGTTCAAGTGCATAATCTCCACAAAAGCTCTGAACCATTAGCCTGACTCAAAAAATATCTGAGCCATTTCCATTCCCATTCTTTCCTAGTTTTCAGAGTATTGTGGTTTTTACCTCTAGAACACTAGTTCTAGCTCTCAAAAACTTTTGTATTTCTGCAGACTTATTTTCATTGAAGCCCCTGAGCATATACACACACTCACGTAACTGCTCTTACTTAATTTTATAAAAATTAATATTGTTACTAATACCTTTTAGTCTCTCTTCTCAATTGTTACACTGACAACTGTAACTTGTGGCTAACCTCAAAAACAACATCTTGCACAACATCTTACAATTAAGTGGCTGGTAGAATTACTATGAAGCTAGGTTTCTGGCATTCTGCACACAGTATTTGGAACTAAACAAGTTATTTCTCTAGTGTGGGAATTACGGAACTCTAGGATGCTTGTTCCCTATGCAAGGTGAAGTAGTTTAGTATTACAAGTAAGTTTTCAGCTTCACACAAAAAAAAACCCAACTAAAAAAAAAAAAAAAAACCAACAAAAAAATGGAATCAGGTATAACAAGAGAAACAAGAAGTCAGAGAAAGCTATTATTAAAATCTCACTTCAAAGAGCAAGATCCTTTTTCTGACAGCCTACTAGCAAAAACAATTAAACCCGTATCTTTTAAAGCACAACAGATGTTCATTGTTTGAAAACAAAGTAATCTCCTCGTTACTATTCATGAAAAACCTAATGCAACCTGAAAGCAATATTAGTGTGCTCAAGTAAAAGCATACAAATCTACTGAAGGTAACTGAAATGCAAGCAAATTTTTAACAATTACCAGAAATTGTCTAAATTAACTACTTCAATTTTTCTTTATTACAGAAGTTTGTTATGAAATATATTAAAATGAACATTCTATTCAAGATTGTGCTACTGAGAAGCAGTATCTTAACCTTATGTTATGAAGAGATGGGTTGGATGGTTTGGACTACTTTATTTCACACTACGCAGTTCTATTAAGTTATGATAAGTCTCAGTTTTAAGGAAAAAAGGAAAAGAAACCCATCCTAGTTCCTATGTTAAGCAGATACCATAATTTAAAAAGTGTGAAAGAAAACTGTTCTGTTTCTTATGTACAGTAGTTTTAACTGGACTTCAGAGAGGAAATAAATTCAGAACAAGCAACCTAATTGACCAAAGAAATGCACCAACTCTGATATAGTCACAAATATAAAAATGCAATTGTATTAATTACTTTTTAAATTTGTTATCTAATTAACACCCTATATCTAGCATTTAGGCCAAGGCAGGTCTAAAGCTCACAAACTAAGGAGCAAGAAAAAAAATGCTGCAAAGCAAGAGCCCAAGACTGCAGAAGTTTCAACCTAAATCTGAAACAAACACATAATTTTCTGCCCCAAATACCCCAGGTGTCTTAAAATCACACATTTCACCAATACAGGAAGTCCCAAAGTGCTCATCAGGATTACCTACAGGAAACTCCAGGTGGGCAGCTCTACACAAATCTGAGGATAACCAACAGAGTTGAGACTAGGATAACCAATAAGAGTTCAGGTAAGAAGCTTTGGAAACTGAAAACCATCTTAACTACAACTAATTATATAGATGATAATACAATACCAAAACTACTTAGTATAAAAAACCTAGTACCCACACAGAGCCACTCAGCCAGCCATTCCTTTTCAAGTACAGAAAAGGTAAAAAAACCCCGAAATCCCTAGTTACCATAAATGCAGGAAATGCATCTGGAAGTTTACAGTTCCCCTTCAGTTTCAGATCATTGAATAAAATTCTAACATTTTTCCAGCTACAAAAACGTGGTCAGCTAAAGTAAATCACACAACTGCTAAGCCCAACAAAGAACACAATAGAACAGGTGCAGTTTTCATCTCTGCATTTTAACCAGACAGCATTTTAGGACAACCCTCAGAGGACAGAGAAGCCATGTCCTTCCAGTTTCACGATTTACTCGTTCGTAGGCTAAAAAATGCCACATTAAGTTGAAAGCATCAGCAATTTAAGACCTGTATATTTTCAGAGGCAGGACTTCAGGTCTTCAAGAACCCCCTAATATCTGGCAGCAGATGCCTCTTCATGTGCTTGATGTAAACCAAAGGAATGCATCAGAACAGTAATTTAATGAGTTAAAAAAACAAATGACAAAAATGTCCCAAATAGAACCAAATAATCTTCACACTTTTTCTTACGTTTAGGAAGGGAAAAAATTGACTTTGGTAATAAATGGTAATATGAATCTTCCATAACTATCAGACACTAAACTTTTTCCCCTTCAGGCTAGGGGGATGTTCTGTCTTTCAAAAGAATTAGCAGAAAGTCTTTTAAGTAAACAACAGTGCAAAGACTATCCTGTGGAAGTACTGATGTACAGTCTGCATAACCCCCTTTAATGGAATTTAAGGCCAATTAGACATAAACCACTTGGGACTGGTTTTGGAATTTTCCATTCTGCTTCAGAAAAAGGAACCAAAGTAGCTTTCCTTTTCTTGAAACGACAAAATCTATGACCACTACTCTGTCCTACTACTTCACATACTCATATTCAAAATGACATATTTTCTAAGACTTCTGCTCACTTACTGAAACAGTGTCTTTACCAAATCCTTCCTTCACTTTATATGAACCGGCACTGCATTTTATGCAGTTATTCTACATTCAACTTTTAAAATATGTACAGATTAGACTCCAGCTTCATATTCAGACATAATCCACTTCCTACTGAAGTTCGTATCATAAACCTGCTGATTTTGAAAGCTGAGAGCTATCCAAAACCGTAATTTCTACTAGAAACTTAGCACTGCAAAATAATTATTTTTAACCTACAGTGAACTGTATATAATTTTCTGAAGAAAGCTCATAAAGCAAGGGGAATCATTCTTCTACACTGAGAAAACCTGAAGCTATAAAACCATACATCCTAACCATAAAAACAATAAAGGTTGCTTGAATCTGTCATTAGCTATTACCCCTTCTCAGGAATAAAAATAATGAAAAGAGAAAAATACAAATCTTTTCTTCCACAGGAGGCTGGAGAACCAAGGGAAAAAGTGGTCTGTGTCAGGCTCATTAAACAGCACTCCTGTATTTTACAGTTAGCTTTAAATATGGCAGAGCAGGTTAGAATCCAACTTTGCATTCCCTCATACAGACCCTGAAAAAGAGATACATTTCCACTGGATATGAAGCATTAATAACAAGAAGCCTGTCAAACTGATGAGTAATTGAGTTGGTCCATAACTGTTATGACACAATATAACTTACATTTTCAACAGACTTTAGGTAAAGTATGTCCATATTTGGCATGCTGTACCACTGTAACTGACTCTTTTCCCTAAAAAGCCAATTTTTATTGAAACAAACACTAACACACATTCTAACCTTTTTGGATAATTTAGCAATAAGCTAAGAGTACAATTGAGCTACAAACACATAAAGTGTTGAAAAAACCCCAAAGTCATAAATCAAAAATAAATGTGGCAGAGTCATATCTAGAAGAAAATTCCATCAAATAAATAAGGTGGTATACATACTTTTCTGCCTGCAGTTTTGTGGTTTTTACAATCAAGTCCTGGGTTTGTTCCTTTGCTGCCTAGAATACAATTAGAATTGTTAAGTATGTGAAAAACACAAACATATCAAATGTATTAAACAATCTTTAGAATACCTAATACTTCTGAAGCTTTCTGAGTATAATCAATTTAAAGAGAGTACTCTTCGAAACAAAAGGCCTTCTTGAAACAAGCATTCATTAACTCTCCCTATGTCCAGGCATTAAAAAAAAAAATCCTTATCCATGTATATTTCCATATTTATATACATTTATAATCACATACAGAAACACTATAAATATTAGAAATAGTTCTGATTATTTTGTTTGTCCATCAACTGTAAATTGTTTGCTGTCACAAAACAAAAAATGAAACAAACAAATTCCTTTGGATGCTAAACTGCCTAGTACCAGTGTCCACCCAAACTTTTTAGACAAGATGATGAACACAGCTCTGCTAGTCTAAGCAAGCCTAGTCCTACAGTCCAACAGCTTACAGAGCTGTATGGACCAAGGACAACTACTAGGAAAAATTTCTTCTCTGAAGGGGTGGTTAAGCATTGGAACAGACTGCCCAGGGAAGTGGTTGAGTCACCATCCCTGGAGGTATTCAAAAGATGTGCAGGTGTAGGTAGCACTGAGGGACATGGGACATAGTGCTGGACTTTGCAGAGCTGGGTTGGACTCGATCTCAGAAGTCTTTCCCAACCTAAACAACTCTACCATTCTAAGGGCAACGTGCTTAGGAAGCTCATTGCAGCCCTAACTATTGAGTGATAGGAAGGTACAAGGGAATCCATGAAGAAACAATTCTGCATCAGACAGCAACTGCGTGATGAAAAGGATTGCTGCAACTGAAGTTAAAGAGTTTTGAAGCTTACTGCTCTGTGAAAAGCTAAAAGACATCTGGAATTTTTGGCTTCACACTGGATGCCACCAGTGATCCCTTACACAGAAAAATGAGATGATTTAACAAAAAAATCCTGAAATCAAAATTCATTCAGTATAGAATAATACTACAAGTGGTGGAAATGGCAACAAAGATATTCTGTGTGAATCATTTTAATACTGTTTAAGGGCCAAATTACACCATTTGCCAAATTGAAGATGCCAGTCTTGAGTCCCTGAAAGATCTAACAAAAGTATGTACAAACCCTGATTCATTTCAGCCTGACACTACATTAACTAAACTAGAAAAGCATTCAAGGTACAGAAATGCTTTGAAAGGTGAAAGTAGGACTGTAACCATTCATGCTCAACTTAATTGCAAATTTTAATAAACAAAAAAGAAGCAATTCACTTCTTTTCCAGTACTTTCTGGGCAGAAGTACTGATTACCACGAACAAGGCTAACAGTAAGACAGCAGAAAGGAAGAAAAAGCATTTTTTTCTGAATCTTCCTAGATATACCAGGAAGCCAGTTTTTCCATACATGCATTCAAATACATGCCAGATATTGTCATCATTTTATGCATGAAATGTAAGAGCTTACATCTAACCAAACAAAGTAACTGTCAGAAATGAGCCAGACATGCCAGGAAAATCAGAAATTTGGTATTTGATGTTTCCTGTATATCCCAAACAGAAACATTTTTCTCTTCCTCCCCACCTCAGTATATTAGTTAAAGCTTTCATTATACTTCAACCCCACTTAATTCCATTTCAGCACTTGCTCCTTCTCTCCCTTTCAGTCACTGCATTTATCAAGTCACTGTCCTAAAATAAGACATGACAGTATATGGTTATTTGGATTGGATGGTATTATAAATACAAAATAACAAAGTTAAAAAGCTTTTTGGCTTATCCCAATCTATTTCCTTTCATATCCTCTGTTTGTTCTGCTTTCTTAATATACTGCTCTCTTTGCACATTTTTCTGCGTTATATGCCCCAAATCCTCCTCTTTGTATCTTCTATTTGCTCTACTTAGTTCATTTTTGTCTTCTTATTCAGCTTGAGCACATGCCTGCAAGTCTTCATGTGCTATTACAGATAAAGTACCAGAGTCTTTCATAATTGAGTGCTAGTTCACGAGCTTATTAACTTTACATTCATACACAGAAAATATGAATTGAATCAAGACAAATTATGAGTTCCACAGGGCTCTAGAGGAAACTTTCTGTGGGGCACAGAACAAAACTACCTACTGACTATAACAGCAAAAGAAATCTCTGCAGGGTGGCTCTACTCCAGGAAAAGAAAAAAAAAATCACAGACAATAGCTACACTTCGTGATCTAAAGACAGAAAAGAGCAAAAATCTGCATGGACACTCGACTCATTTCCACATCTAAGAGCTTAGTCTAACAGCTCCTGAACTGCACCAGGGAATATATCCACATTAGGAGTGTTCAAAGAGATCTGAGACCTCTGAGGTGCATTACCCAGTTCCTTCTAAAACTGAAAACAGTTGGCTACACTGTACTCTCACTTTTTGTGGTACAAGTTCATCAAGCTACAAGCACTTGTACAATGACTGTGAAACCTATTTATCTAAGCAGGAGGACATCTAATACCCACACACACACATCTGGAATGGAAAACAAGTGTTTTCACAGGATTCTTTAGTGAAGGATTCTTATTCACATACTATAACTTATGTGCTGTACTCAGAACAGGTTTGGTTTGGCCAAACAGCTCCACTTTAGCATCCATAAGCTGTTTATACTCATCACTGCACTGAATATTGAACTTGTACCCTAAAACCAAGCCAGATTTAGTAACACACCATAAAATACAAATTTCCTACGCTTCCCATCCCTGCCAAGAATATTAAGGATTCAGGATTAGGGTGAAACAGAATTTGCTTTGTTGCATATCAGCACTCTGAGACCATGTTATGAAACAAAACCAATAAACTGAAGATGCACACCAGATTTGTCTCCCTCTCTGAATTACAAGATACTTTCCTATGAATATACTTGAGATATAGTAAAAAAGAAGCACACTAATATCCTAAAGTAACATGGTATGCATACAATGGAAACATCTTGATGTTGCTGTTAATCCTCAAAAATAACTTTGTCCTTTTCAAAGAAAGTAGTCACGCCTCAAAAGGAAAAATATTCAAAGCACTTCCATTTATATATTACCTTCAAACGACTGGACATGTCTTCACAGCAGCTGCTCATTGCTTGCACATCTTCATTTATACTCTCAAGTTCCTGCAGAAGTTCAAGTAACAGTAACTGTGTTTTTAATCAGATATGCTGTGTCCAGGCCCAGCTTCCCAGTGTAATTAGATGCCCCAGTTACAAGGAATACTGTTGCTCTAGGCTCCCTGTTAGTCAGTGCAGAATAATACACCTCTAAAGATCAACATTCACTCAGGACTTTTATCTGTTTGAAACATCCAAAGCAACATTTTCAACAAATGAAACAATTTTACCGTTAAAGCATATCTGTCCTGGAAAGTTAAAATCCCTCTCAATCCTTTTTTAAACTTGAAATTACATAGCAGTATTCTTGTAAAATAGCTAGTCACGCTGCAAAAATGTTACCTCTTTAACTTGCTTGAATATGTGCACAAATTCTTCGTTTATGGCCAAGCTTCGTCGTTCAATGTCTCCACGCAGGTTTCTTCGGGTGCGCAAACTGTTTTCCACAAAAAAGGTCGAGAGAGCCTTGAGTGCTTCCAGCATTTCCTAGAAAATAACAAAAGACCTTCAGTTCGCATGCAATTACAAAGAAGCAGGTTAAATAGTCTGCACCCACCCCAAGTTCATGGTCTTATTAAAAATAAACCAAATCTAATAAATGGTTGTAGAGGAAAAACTACCTTAACGAACTGCACATCAGCTGGCAAACAACTAAAATAATTGCCGAGCCTTTCCTCTTCTCTTCTAACAGAATACTTTGACTACAATTTTACAATAGTTTCAATCAATAAGACTACTTTCTGTAAATGAATGACCTATCCGCAGATAGAAAACATTTAAATTAGAAAAAGCTTGAGAAGTGCCTTCCGTGGCAAGCGATACAAACCTCCCTACGATCTGAAGGGATAAAACAGGAGCGTGGCATGCTGCAGGAGAAGAGATAACTAATTTTATTTGCAATAAAGGTTGCAAAGGACCGCCCGCAGCTCCNGGGGCGGCAGCGGGCGGCGGCGGCGCGGCGGTGTCGGCCATGGCTGCGGCCCTGCCCGGCCTGAGCGCCGGACGCGGAGCGGCTCCGGCGGAAACGCGCTCCGAGGATTTGGTTCCGGCCTAGCGCAGGCCTCGCCCGGTGCAAGGTGGCACTCGGGGTTTTTATCTTTGCTTCTTTGTTTGGTTTTATTAATAAAATAAAAATGAATTCGATTTTAAATAGTAATAAATGAAAATAATTTACTGACTAAATAAAGGATTTTGAGTCGATGACTGAGAGTTCACTTCACGAGGCCAGATAGCTATATTTATTTCACAAAATAAGTGCTTTAATTATGGCTAGAAAGGAAAAATAAACAGGATCTCTATTATATAAGCCAACAGCAGTGGGTGTAATGTGTGTCAAAATGAGGAGGGTGTCTTGTTTCTGCTGTGCATTTACTGACACAGAGGTGAACTCCCAAGGTCTCACAGCCTCAGAGCACAAAATCACAGAATCAATTTAGTTGAAAAAGACACGTGAGATGGTCGAGTCCAACCTGTGTCCTAACAGCACCACTGAGAGCCACATGGTGCCCCCAGCACCTCCCTGGGCAGCCCATTCCAATGCCCAGTCCCACTCTCTGTGAAGAAACTCCTCCTCATGCTCTCCCTAAGCCTCCTCTGGTGCAGCTCAAGGCTGTGGCCTCTCTCAGTGTCACTTGTCCTGTCTGAAGTGCTGAGGGCAGATGTGATGCCCGAAAGATAGGCTGGAAATAAATCCCCGTGGGCCGATGTCTAGAGAGCAGGTATTTGTTTATTGCAGCACTCGTGGTGAGGGGGGTTTTTCCTCCTAACCCACCTGCTTTTGTCAAGTGCTGTGGTGTATTTGTACAGTAAATTGTGCATAATGTTGCTGTGTCATTACAGCATCATCACACACATACTGGAAATAATTTNTAGTTTCAATCAATAAGACTACTTTCTGTAAATGAATGACCTATCCGCAGATAGAAAACATTTAAATTAGAAAAAGCTTGAGAAGTGCCTTCCGTGGCAAGCGATACAAACCTCCCTACGATCTGAAGGGATAAAACAGGAGCGTGGCATGCTGCAGGAGAAGAGATAACTAATTTTATTTGCAATAAAGGTTGCAAAGGACCGCCCGCAGCTCCGCAGCGGAACTGAAGGTACGGCAAGACTCGCCTCCCCGCCGCGAAGCCTGTCGGGGCCCGCGGCACCTGACGGCTCATCCGGCCCCCGTCCCGTCCCTCAGCCGCCGCCCGGCCCACCTTGTCATTATCCAGGCGCGTCTCCAGGATCTTGTTGAGCTTACGGGACAGCGGGTTGGTGCCGGGGGCAGCCGGGAGCCCCGGGNAAAGACACGTGAGATGGTCGAGTCCAACCTGTGTCCTAACAGCACCACTGAGAGCCACATGGTGCCCCCAGCACCTCCCTGGGCAGCCCATTCCAATGCCCAGTCCCACTCTCTGTGAAGAAACTCCTCCTCATGCTCTCCCTAAGCCTCCTCTGGTGCAGCTCAAGGCTGTGGCCTCTCTCAGTGTCACTTGTCCTGTCTGAAGTGCTGAGGGCAGATGTGATGCCCGAAAGATAGGCTGGAAATAAATCCCCGTGGGCCGATGTCTACAGAGCAGGTATTTGTTTATTGCAGCACTCGTGGTGAGGGGGGTTTTTCCTCCTAACTCACCTGCTTTTGTCAAGTGCTGTGGTGTATTTGTACAGTAAATTGTGCATAATGTTGCTGCGTCATTACAGCATCATCACACACACACTGGAAATAATTTACATAGCATGATCTCGTGGTGATTAGGTAACACTTTGCAATGTGCATGTCCTTCTCCAGTTTGGGGGTCTTCAGGGGTCTTTGATGAAGACTTCCAAGTCTTCTTCGCACATGAACTTTTCACCTTTGTCTTTGGGGCACACACTGTTATGGCACTCTTTGGTCTATCTGCTCTTTTGTGGCTAATTGGCTTCGGCTTACCAATTTCTCATTTGTACTACCCGTATCTATCTCTAATACTACACACTTTTTTTGGAGTTTGTTTTTGTTTTTTCTTTTTCTGTATTCTGCATATAAGCAATGAGTTAACTATACACTAGCCATTACATTTTATAAAAAGTTATTCATATCAGATGATATGGGTATTGAAAGTTATGATTCAGGTTATATAAGCGTCAGGTTATAGGTACAGAAGTTATGATTCAGGCTACATAAGTAAGAGCTATGATTCAGGCTATATAAGTATAGAACGCTATGCTTTAGGTTATATTGATATTTTACAGGTTATATTGATAAAAAGACATGATTTAGGTTACACTGATATTAGGTTACATAGATATCTTATAACCCAAGCTGTATAAACACTTTGTTACTTTGGCCTGAGTTACACAGACATCAGACAGAGATTTCTGTAGGCTTTTCCAAAGGACAGAAGGCAGGTATGCAGATAAAGGTAAGACACCATGGAAGGAAGATGACTAACAGTGCTCAGCTGTTATATAAGAAGACACAGGTCCCACTGTGGTGAGAAGAACATCACCTTCCCACTTTTCTGATAGTGTGTGGTAGAAAACAAAAGACTCAAGCAGTACCTTAACTCTTCAGGAGTTTGGGAATTTCACATCGTTCTTTTGAAGACCCTTCATGAAAATAACTGCAAACAGGTCAAGTAGACATTGCCTTTATGCCCAAGGTGGAGCACTGAGCTCCATTAATGAATGCTTTTATTCATTAATTATTTGTTCTTTTAGTTTGAGTTATTTACCTCAAGAACAAACTGTATGACCAGATCCCCACTCTTGAAATCTTAGCATGATGGAGACAGTGATAGGCTATTTTTCTATCTAATTTTTGCTTGTTTGTTTGCTTCCTCACATGGATCCTCTACATAAAAGGCCAGCTTTTCTGAACAGTCTATGTAGTGCCTTGTTTCTACTCTTGGCTAGTTAGCAAGCAGGTTTTCAAGCATTTTCAGACAGCCTGTTTTCCTTAGTTTCTGTTTCTCCTCCACCCTATTACACTGATGTTATCTCCTAGATATCCTTTACTTCTGACTAAGCTTCTAGGAGCCAGGATCTCCCTTCTCCATGTCAGAAGAGATAAAACAGCCTGCAGTCATCACAGGTGTAAGCAATTAATATTTAAGCATGTCAAGAAAATCCGATTATTAGAAAGAACCCCTCCCACCTATAAGTTGGATGTTGTTAGTTGTTTGAACAACACTTCAAATGTTGTTAACCTGATGGATGAGTTGACAGAGTGAAGGCACACCTTGAAGTCAGAAAGGCTCCAACATCTGAAGCACAAGTGTCAGGTAAGTCACGACCATTGCCAAGTCTTGTCCAACAAGTTATACCACAAACACACAAGGAGCCAGAAAGAATGCCCTCTCTTAGTCAGTACACGCATTTTCTTTTGAAGCAACCAGTTCTGTTTTCAGATGCTTCTTCATGGGTGTGCATTTCTTCAAGAACGTGTTTCGTGAGCCAGAATGCTTCTAGCTAATGTTAAACACTGGGCTGACAGGAACCAATGGAGTTTTGAAACAGTGTGTGTTTATCTATGCATGTGTTCTTTTGAAAAAATTAGAAGAAATAATCAAGTGAGCACATTTTCACCTCTCACAAGTCTAAAACATGTCTGTATCAGGACACCAGTACTTATATCTTGTTCATCTTTTAGGAATGTCAGATGCGGCTATGAAAACAAATCCTCTTTTTTCTGATACAAATAATACTTGCAGATTTTTTTAAAACAGATTTTTTTTTTAACAAAAATGCAAATGTGACTGCAACATTCTAGTCACCATCTAGAACTCAGCTGGTGTGCCATGGCTTGTGTGCACCACAAAGGTGGGTTTGGCATGACATTCTTACCAGTCTGCTTGCTCACTGACCAGCAAACATCCTGTTAAATCAATTGGATGTACATTGTGGGATAAAATGCTTGGGATTTTGTGATCTGTAACTGCTGGAAGGTACTTTGATTTCAGTTACCAGTTTCTGTGTATCAATGTCAGGCAGTTTGTATAGCGTGTGTAATTTCCTCCTCTGCAAGTTCTCTTACCAAAACTTGACACAGCAGCAGAACTACAGGTGTCAGTAAAGAAATGTCTGGCACAGGGTGTTTGCTGTTAATTTGCTTATCTTAGCACTTTACTATGCTGGTTCCTGGTTTTGTGGGCTTTCCCTCTCAGACAGCAAAACTGTTTGACAACTGTTACCGCTATGCAGATGGTGAAAGTGTTCACAAACCACTCGTTTGGTGCACTAGGGCCAGGAGCACAAATCAGCCGGCAGAACGAGGTGTGGTCAGGAATGCCACCTGCTGTCTACGTAGCCAAAGCTAGTAAGTGCTGTTGTACTTTCAAATGCTCGGAAGTACGTGTACTTTCTGAAGACAAAGACAAAAAACAAGAGGTTTGTAGTAGTAACCTGAATTTGTTCCACAAAAGGCTCAGTAGTAATAAAACTTCAGTGGATGAATAGGTTGACTGGGATCAAAAAAAAGGCTGGATGTACTTCCCTGCCATGTGGCAAAAGAGAAGTGACAGAGTAGGACATAAAGAAAATATTTTCTTAAACAAAAAGGAGAAGGAATAGCCCTTGCTATGGGTGTTGTCATAGGCAAATAAGAGTGAGAAAGGAGGATTTCTGTGATGAAGGAAAAAGAAAATGTACAAATACATTAAAAGAAGAGTAATAGGAAGGAAGGAAGGATAGATAATGTAGAGTTTGCCTCAATATGATGCACAGAGCACATAGAATGGGAAGCATTATGAAGTGAAGGCAGGGAGGTGAAAGGTCATGTAAAAATGCCCATAATTAGTTGTATTTTTCTTAAAACATAATAGATAAAAAAATTTGGCAATGCTATTTTATCCATATTACCTTCAAATGCAGTGAAGAAAAGTATCTGCAGGAAGCTGGCTATGTTACATTGCTGCTCAACTGTGCCTACCTGTGAAAATGTTTACAGCCCTTTATGCTGTCATCCCTACAGATGATCAGGTGAGTGGAACTTGGCTCTGCCAGGCCAAGGGTATGCTCACAGCATACCCCAGAAGAAATCCACCACTACCTTATAATCTTCACTAGTTCTCTGCCATGAAATTATTCCTTGGCTTTCTCGAGTATTTTGATGCCTTTCTGTGCTATGGTTGGACTAGAAAATCCAAGTGATAGGCAGAAGCACAGGAAAATGTTCTGTGTCTTTAAGTCAGTTAGAGCTGGATTTTTTAATGTTTTTTTTTTTTCTTAGAGGTTAATATTATAGATACTTTTCACCAGACCAAATAAATTCCCTGAGCTAACAATTTTTTTAAAAAAAACTCAGACAATGTTGACTTCATTTTGGAAATTGAGGTATGACTATGAGTGATTTGGCTGAAAGTCACCCTGACAGCAACATGTAGTCATGTAGTGAAACCTGTCTGTGTCCCTTGAAGGCCCAGGAAAATGTACAGTTCTAAAGTTTTAGGTGAGCTCATGCTATCTCACTTGAGGATTTATTGTCATGCCTCACAGTCAGCAGTAGTGGTTCTAATATATGTGATGCTGAATCAGCCTCCTGGTTGAGGAACTATAAAACTTCTGTTTGTCATAAGTCACTGAAAAGATAACACTAGCAGTACAGTGTGCACTTTAATACATACCAAGCCCATGAAACCTTCCTGTTCAGGTCCTGCTAAAAAATCCCAACCATTGACTTCAAGGGAAGTACTGTGTCAGCAAAACTAATAGGGTTTGGGCTAAATTTAATTTTAGAGCACTACAGAATAAAGGACTTTTCTAAGGAAGTGGTTGTCCAGACTATGTGGCCACATCCCCGGCAAGGTCAATTACATTGGTCATGGCACTGCCACTCACTTTAGTGAGGGCCCAAATTTCACCTAAAAAAAGAAACAAATAGTTTAGCTTGTGGAGCCATGAGAACAAATATCTGCTTGTGGCTGATGAACTGCATCACCTTAGTGGCATTGTGTCTCTGTGGCTGAAGTATAAAGCTTATCTTCCTTTGCATATCCTCACTAGTATGCTGATAAGATCTGTAATATAGAAGATTACTCTTATCATTATAATAACAATATAGCAACAAAGAGGAATATTTTGCCAGGAAAAAAAAAAATAGAAGCCGGACACATAACACATGATAATGATGTGGGCCAGACCTGCTGCCCTATCTCTTCAAGCAATGACTTTCCTCATCCTGCTGGCAAAATATCTCTGGAATGTGTTCTGTTTCATAGGTGAAATAAAAATAACCCAAACAACTGAACAAAAATTGCAACTATTCACCATCAGACAAAAAACCAGTATCCTTCAGTATGTCCTGATCTCAGGTGAAGTCAATCTCTAGCAAAGAAAATCTAGAGAGCAATACTGAAATTACTGGGCAGTGCCCTCATATCAGCTGATCAACAAAAGGCCCTCTATGAGATCATGACAGGGTCTTGATGTGGATCATGACAAACCAAAGGTAGATCTATTAAATTTTAAGAATGATGGCATTAGAACAATTCCTTTTGAGTCAGTACATCAGCAGCACAAGTTTTAACAAAGACCATCACTGCTGCAAACTTTGACTCCAACCGCTGTATTTCAGTCCAGAACTGTGGCTCATATGTCCATGTCTCATGGATGTTTGTCAAATCTCTTGGTTTTTCCTTCCTTGACTTTTCTGGTGTGTTTCTTGTGAACAGGCTCTTATTTTGACCCCTTAGTGGAACCTCAGGAACTGCCTTAAGCCCCCCCAGCTAGTGATCAACTATGATTATTCTTCACTGAAGCATTCTTGTTATTCCCAGAACCCAGCCATTATGGTCATTTTGTATTTATAGTTCGAGTCCCTGAAGATGTGTGATAAATGTAGTGTATATTGCTACCTTTCAGGATTCATACAGGACTCCAAGATAGTACAACTCTACTTGGCAGGACAAGAAATGCATGAATGTAGAATGAAGCACATTTTTGCAGCCTTTTTTTTTTTTTTTTCACTTTTTTATTACACTGACAGCCCAGTCTCTGTTTTGGAGCCTATTTGAATTTTCAAAGCTCCTTTTAAACTCCTATTGTATAGCTTCTGCCCTCTTGCCCTTTTTGCATCTACACACCCACACTTCTGCCACCCAGGCAGGGTAGTATGATAGGCTTGTCTCAGCTCCAGGAGATTTCTTTACCTTAGTCAATATCCAAAGTACAATCCTTAGTGTTAATAACTGCTCTGCTGGATCTGGTAGCTGTTGGTTGTGATGTAATTGCATAAGATGATAGAATTCTCACGTTGCTAACCCAGCAAATCCTGCACAAGTGTTTGCAGTGGCACAGAACAGACAAGAATGTGTGGTCAGGGACATCTGGCACGTAGAAACTCCCTTTTAAATGGCAACTAACAATTTTGTCAGGGAAAATTGTATCTGGAGCCATGAATGCACAAGGAGCTCTTGAGGGAAAAAGCAGTAGTGTGGCATGAGGCAAAAATTGTACAGCTTCACCACAAAAGCCATTGTCTTGTGAAAGAGTACTTAAGGGATGTTGCTAGTAAAAGTTGCAGAAAACATGTTGATGATCATGGCAATTTTCATAGCAGTAATACAACATCAACCTAATTTTACAGGTATGGGTGTCATAAATAGCTTTTCCTAGTGCTCATAGCAATTCTGTTTGGGTGAATTTAATAGAATTTTATTGCTACTTCAGGAGAAATAAAAGTTTCTAAAATGCCAGAAGTCACACTCTCAGACATCTGTCAGGAGGGTAGCCAAACAGCTTCTCAGCAACTCCAGTGTGGAGCTGCCTGGTATATTTGGATTTGATTCTTTCTGTAAAGTTGATTCAGAAGTGTCATCTGGGCATGCCTCAACCATTCATCTTTGTATGTCAGCTCATACAGCCCTTCCAAAGCCTTGGAGAGACGCCATCACCCTCAGAGATGCTGGAGAGCTGCTGTGGATAAAAATAACTTATTACTTAATGGCTGAGACTGGTTGCAGTAACTGCAGTTGAGTTGCAAAAAATTTCTATGCAATGATCTGCTCACCTCCAGAAGAAAGACATTTAAACCTGCAGTTTCTTGCTATAATTACCTGGTACCCCTTTCTGGTGATCATTTCTGCCTTCACGGCATGATTACAGAGCTAGCATCCCCCTGACTGATGCAGTGGAAGCAAATAATTGTGTCCCCAAGGGCAAGCAAGTGTTCTTTCTAAACTTTGGTATACATGGCTCATATTTATCCATTTGCAATCTGAAACAGTGAGGATGGGGTGGGTCTCTGCCAAGAACTGGCAGACTGGTGGTGACCTGGTGTGTCCTGGGATCACCAGTGGGCTGCAGAACAGCAGGAGGGAGCACGGTGACGGGCTGGGTAGTACTGGTGTCACTCTGTGGTTACACTGGAAGGAATACACATTGTGTGTTTTCTGCTTAGATGAGAGTTTTGACAAAGCAGGAGTTCTGTGTTTGCATCTACTACAGCAGCTGACTGTGTTGGTGAGGCTGGGTGTACGAACGGTGTCAACAGCTTTGTGAAGCACTCACATTCCCTGGCAGAAGCTCAAGGAGCATTTCCAGCAACCTCCAATTACAGTACTAATTACAAGAGATTATCAAGTTCCCCAGAATAGACCCCAAGCTTCCTTTTGCATGTAAACTAGCAAAGGACTTTCTTGTCCATGCAGGTAAAGCTCTCTTCAGAGTATCATCAGACTGAGTATACACCACCCATCTCTGTCAACTGTCTTTAAACAATGCCATCTTAAAATACTGTTGTGCATGCAGAGCACGTGCCTGTCAAAAAGCAAATGTCATGTTGAGTGAACTGCCAGTCTAGAGGTTTTGAAAGGATATTTTAATGTTAATTTTTATGATTAGAGGCTTCTTTCTGCTTCTGTCCCATACATGTCCTTTTATGTGATATAGTCTAGAGTACTAATAATATAGGCACAGTAACATCTCAACGAAAAGCATCAGGTGCTTTAACCAGATTGCAGATTGCAGCACTAACTGGCAATATTAACATATTTGTGTCTCACTGAAGAACTCTTATGACAAGAAATGCCCATGCTGGCCTTTCTTTCAAAGCTTGACTTTCCTTTTATGGTCAAAAAATGGATTATTTTGCTGTGGTGTAATTGCTGATCCATTGCTCATATAGGGAGCTCTTCATATTAAGTGCCCTGAATCTATTCTTGCTCTCTTCAATTGGAGTATCTGAACACTTGAAGACAAAATTAAGAACTTTTAGAGGGATACATCTCACCAATCTTCTAACACCTTAAAGTCAGAGGTAAAATCAACAGCTAAACATCCTATCAGAGAATGGAAAGAAAGGCACTTGCAGAAGGCAATTCATCCTCAGATTCCTACCCGGTCCTCTCCACTGACTGCACAGAAAACTTGTGTGCTGGACTGTTGAGTAGAAATTTTTTTTACCCCTATTTGTCTGACTGTTACTTTTGACTTCTCTGCAAATAATTCTAAGAGTATGCCCCAGCTTCAGTGTTATGGAAATGAAATACTGTGTTTGAATTTTGGTGTAACCCCAGGTTCTCCTTATACTCATGGGGAAGGAGGTAAAAAACCCAGGAGGTTTGATTTTGCAATTAAAAAATATCTTATTTTTACAGCAAAATGATCTAGTTGGTGCCTGTAGGCATGTGACATACCATGCGGATGTTTATCATTTTGGATGACATATCATGGACTTGCTAGTTGGAAAGGTAGAACTGCCCAAGGGCTAGTTTAATTTTTGCACCTGAATCAGAAAAAAATGTTTACATTTTCATTCATAAATCAATGCTGCAGTCTAGTTCATACCTGCTTCTTCTTTTCCCTGTTCTTCTGTGCCTCTTCCCTTCATTAATTTTGTCACCTTCTCTCCCTCTTCCCATGCAAATCCCTCTCTCAGAAGTATGTGTTTCACTCTGTCACAGATACGCCCCCTTGGAATGCACTACTCACCCTCTCAGATACCAATATTTATCTAAATTTCTTTCAGTGTGGTGGGATTTGGACACGATTTCTATCATCAGTAGTGGAGATAGGCCAGCATACTACTACAGGGATACGGGCTTATGTCTGATTCATTGAATAGTTATTTTGCAAGAGACTTGAGTGTGAGCAGGAATACATATGTTGAGCTCCATTCTCCCAAGTGTCAGGCACTGTTTTGAGGATGTACTTAAGAGCTGGGTGATTCACGGACAGAGTTTCTGTGTTTTACAAGGTTGAGCCAAAGTTCCTTTATTTTTTTCAGTCATTGAAGTTAACAGAAGCCCTCATGGATGGGTATTGCAGCATAAATTGACTTCAGCTGAAGAAATAAGATGGTTGCAAAGTAAGAAGAAAGTCGATTCTTACTGCATCAATGAGAGAGGAAGGATTCATTGCCTTCCAGAATCTGAAGGAAGAGGATAAAATTAATTCCCTTTTTGTCAGTGTCCGAGCCCCATTCTGCCTCATTTTTTCCAAATGTCTAAAAACTCAAGCAATGGGCAGTTCTTTATATGCAGAGCTAGCAATGAGTCCTCTCTATTCAAACATGCAAGTGGCTTAGCAAATATCTAGTTTCTCTAAGGTCAGCTTATGGTGTATATTTGAGTGAAGATTTTGTTCCTTTTAAAAAAAAGTCCTTGTTTTAATGGGTAATTTCCCTTGAAAATGGTAAACTGCAAATTAAATGGAAAAAAGCAATTAATTATTGAAATGATAATATCCTTGTAAAGGTTAAGAGGTAATATAAATGAAGTTCCTGTGAGCACATTAATGGAATTATTATCTTCCCCCGTATAAGTGGTAACTGTAACGACCTTGCTAATTAGCTTTTTCATCGGGAAAAGGATATTGAAATATGTAGTTATATTGCAAAAGCACAATCTATGAGGAGGTTATTTTGTTACAATGTAATATAGAGAGAATATTCTAGGCACTGAACCTTCCCAGAGAGGGTTAAGAGGTCTTTCCAGAGCATGTATGGGAGATGAGTGAAGCCCCCAAAAACCAAGAGGAGATATTAGTGAGCTGGTATGCCAATTAGACATACACAAGTCTATGGGCCCTGATGATCCAGCCCAGAGTACTGAGGGAACTGGTGAAAGAACTTGCCAAACCACTCTCAATCATCTACCAGCCGTCTTGGTTAACTGCAGAAGTTCCAGATTACTGAAAATTAGCAAATGTAACGCCCAGCTACAAGAAGGGTTAAAAGGACGATCTGGGGAACTACAGGCCTGTCAGCCTGACCTCAGCATCAGGCAAGGTTATGGAAGAGATATCCTGAGTGCCATTGCACAGCCCATGCAGGACAACCAGGGGATCAAGCCCAGCCTACATGGATTTTTGAAGGGCAGGTCCTGCTTGACCAACCTGATCTCCTATATCTCTACCCATATATGTATTATAGATACATGTATATAATCCATATATCTGCATTATAAATACACATGTATCGAATAAATGCATATCCATGTCGGTATATGAATGTTATACACATACTGGATATGCTAATAACACGCCTTTTGGACAGCTGCAAAAAAAAAAAGGAGATTGGTTCTTCCCCCACTGAGGACATGTTTCAGACATGGGTACACCTGTAAGCAAGTTCTGTTTGGGTTTCAGCTGACAAGAGCTGGCATTACAATTCTTCTGTGAATTAATCTCTGCGAGATTTCAGAAGTTCCAGCTTTACAGAGTCCCTGAGTTCTGTTCAATCCTCAGGGTCTGATGAGGAGGGGAGGAAATGAGCCTCCACTTGGAAAATGAATTGGCCATTGTCCCCAACTAGAGGATTTTCAGCTTTCCTTTCTAAAAACCCCAGAAATCATTAGCCATATCCTTGGGAATGTGATCTAATAGGGTGACCTAGATGCAAGTGATTTCTGGAGCTCATGGGGAGAGGCAGCTCTGCTACAGCTCTGTGGAAAAAGGCCGGCGGAGGAACAGGACGCCGCCTTGAACCCCGTTCTCAGAATCACCCAGTTTAACCAAACCGTGCCGCTAAAAGTAATCTTTGGGTTCTGCAAAGGCACATCAGGAGCCTCAGGACAGTGGCCCAGGGCGGTTAAAAATCCCAGAGGTTTTATGGAGAACAGAAGCAAGCTCTCTGCTCTCTGCCCCCGCTTTTCGCACACACGCCCTTCCTCATCTGCAGCCGCATCAAACGCTCCGGAGGGGCCAGGGCACAACCCGCGCCAGCCCCGCGGGGCTGGGAGATGTGAGGCTGCCGTGCCCCGGGCTCGCCCGTCCCGGCCGCCCCCAGCCCTGCTCCGGCCCCGCCGCCCACCGAGTGTCACTGTCGAGCAGCGCACAGCCCGCGCCCGCCGCCCCGGGCACCCCATGGCCGGGACACCGGCACGGGCAGGGCCCCGCGGGGAAACGGTGACCTCCTGCTGAAAGCTGATCCCAGGCTGAGGCTTTAAAGTGCAAAGGAAAATCTTCTTGCTATTGCACGTGTCGTTAAACAAACTCCTGTCTCCAAACGCGCCCGCCGCTCAGTGCGAGAAAGCACCGCGGCAAGACCTGCTCTTTTTGCGTTCCCCACATGTTTCTTTAACAGCATCTGGGAAAGATAGACAGATGTCCCACTCGTAAGTAAGATGACGCCGTTAAATTATTTGTATTGGGTCTACATGCACAGAAAGCAGGCTGCCAGTAGATGAGCATTTCTTACTGGGAAATCACTCGTTCATCATCCAGATGTTCCTTATTTTAAAAGGTCCAATTAAGAATAGTGGAAATTTAGGATTGAAACCAGCCACATGTTTTTCCTGGGTTTGTGCAGGGCTATGACAATTCCCTGGTAAAGGAGGACAGGTCTGGGACCTGTAATGTCCGAGCTCAGTCAGTTTGGCAGGGTTTGCGAGGGCAGAGCAGGCATTCCTCCCTTCAGCCGGGGGGCTGGTGCAGAATAAACCTCCTTGGCCTCTCCCACAGCCACCAGGATTGTCAACAACAACAGGACGCAAAAGAGAAAATCAGTAGCTGTAGCTACTATTTTAGAGCCTTGCAAAATGCAGACCACCTGGTGGCTTTTATATAATAGATGATAAGTAATAACTTAAAGATGAAACAACATACGGGGGGTTTATGGCAAATAATAAAGATTGTTTTCCTCTTTTGTTTTACATTGACATGTTATTTTTATGTGCACCCAGAGATTAAAAGACTGATGTTAGCACCAACAGCACTGTATCCAGTATGACAACTCTCTTGCAGAAATATGGCAAGTTTTGTTCATGCATTGTAAGTAAGAGAATTCACAAAATTTACCACTGTGAGAACCACCAGAAAAATAAGTTTTAGTGATAGGATAGTATTAGAATAGAAGTGGAGAAAGGTTCTTTTGGTTTGTAGGCCAAGATTCAGGTCTGGATATAACAGTTCAAAACCTACCCAGGTGTCTAGTTCCACCTGCAGTAGAAAACATGCAATTTGTTTGACTTGGAAGGACACCATATGGATGGACAGGATATGGTCACCTGAATTTGTTTTCTTGCCTTCCTCTGAAAAATTTGCAGGTGTTGGAGTTGGGGTTCTCTTTTTCTGCCTGTTTAGTTGATTTTTTTTCCCTAGCTGCTGCAAGATTGGACATAATTTCAGGCAATATATACCATTTATCAGGTTATTTCTCTAACAGTACTTGTCTGTTTGGTTTCTAGTGACTATATTTGAATAATTGGGTTGACTTTCTGTTGCTCCTGGTACATAGTCTCAAGTCTATTGTAGTATATATACCTTCCTTTTTCATTTAAAATCAAGTACAGACACGACCTGAAGATCCAGTTTTGTGAGATGCTCGGAACCTTGTTGGTGTGATCACTTTCCTGCAGACCACACAACCAAAAATGGATGGTGGCCTGAAAGAGAAAACCCTCTTGGTTCTTTTTCTGGTCAAACACTGAAGAATGACTTAGAGGTTTGGTAGCTGCTTCATTTTTCTTGGGGTTCAGGAACATGCATATTCCCCTATGGCATCTTATGTTGTCTTACAGGATATACTGTAATGAAAGAGCTTGTGGTCGAGCCTGTGATGTGAATATTAGCCAGGATTGATTTAGGTACAGTGACAGGATTTTCTGTCTTTATTCTGCTGGGCTGATTAGCTCCATCAAGTCTGTAGTGCCCCAGCTGTAACAGCAGCTTAGTCAATGGATTGAGGAGAAGCAAAATGGTAAAATCTATAAGCATATTTTCCCATCTCCCTGCTAGGGTAGTTTTCTGACAATGTATTCATGGGTCTTTGATTCAGTCTGACTTCAGTGGTTGCAACAGAAGGTAATCTGTGGCTCAGGTTCCCTCGTCCAACTATGAAGATTTCTCACAAGCAGATTCTCTTAAAATTCAAAACATCAGGACCAATTTTAAAACCAGCTGCTATTTCAGTTTAGACAAGACCCTGGGGACCATGTGTTTTTTATTGCTTTATTCTCAGGAGATGTCTGCTTTTGTGGGTACAAGAAAGATTGTGAATCCTAAAGCACAATGTAATAACTCCCCTTTTCTTTTGAAGAGGTTAGATGGGGATAGAAATATTTCAGGTAACTTTCAAGTAAAATACTTCCAAGCACAATGACCCTGAAAGGGGAATGAAATGTTGATACAGTTGAAGCATGTTGAGTTTTAAACATTAGGAAAGAAATGAAATGAGAATTTGGATGTTACCTTATATACACGTTTAATTTGTTCCTAATCAAAACACAACTCATTGGACAGAAGATGGATTGTGAAATAAAACTTATTTCCCTGCAAGTGACTAAGCCATGCAGCCAGCTTGTGGGGGCATTCAGAGACATTTGGCAAGATGAGATGCTTCAGGAGAGATGCAGAATTCAATGTACAGTCTCCATGAAGGAAAGCAGAATGGCAGCAGCTCAGGGAGTGAATGTACAAGCCATATAAGGCAAATAAATGAACTGCTGTAGAGATGCCATTAACAAAGCAAACACTGACTTGGGGACCTTGGCATATACCATGCAAGAGATAAATTGCATGAATAAACACATGCTTGTTTGCTTCTCCCTAGGCTTCCAATGCCAGTTTTAACTGAGAAACAGTTTCCATGTGTGAAACAGAAGTTTTTCCACAGTCATTTTAATGCCAGGCAATTTCTACCCATGTCTGATCTCAACACATGCCTAATTTAGACATATTTATCACAGTTTCATTATAACCTTTGGCTAAGGAAAGAATGACAGACCTTAGTCTTCAAACAATGGAGGATTTAATAGCAATACTCAGTTCTTCTCTTTCTTTACATCGAGAGCAGAGTTCCAATGGCACAATATTAGCTTAGTATCCCTGTCATTTCAGGCCTTGGTAAAATGAATAGCAGGGGGTAAAACACCGCACTGAGCCAAGTGAAGGCATGCGAGAGGTAAACAAGGAGTGTCTACACTCACCAAAAAGTGCATAGCTCCTTGCAGAAGGGGAGACCTGAGAGCCTGTGCATGCTTGGGGGTGGAGGCACAGCACCAGGCAGGAAGGTGGTTTGAGGGAAGGATGCTGAAATGGTATGCTGTGGAGCAGGCTCCAGCTCTCAGCTATGGGAAAGTCATACCAGCTCCCTTTCTGTCAGACACCCCGTGGGCACATCCACTTTCATGTTTTGGTGTGAATCAAGGGCATGCTTTTGAAGTGAATCTCCAGACCATCCTCACTTACCACGTTTTATTTTACCCAGCAGAGGTGAGTACACAGGGTGGATTCAGGTAGCAATATAGCAGAAGACAGGTGCCAGGAGTGTATCAGATGCGGTTTAAGTTCTCATGGGGCCCTCAGTCCACAGACCCAGCCTGGAGTGAATCTGAAGAAAAAACTATTGAAAAGTGTGAACATCATTTAGGCCCTCAACAACATGAGATCCAACACCAGATTGATCCACGTTACTATAGATGTATACGAGGTGCATGTAGCCTAGGGGTAGTCAGCTGTGGGTATGGCTTTGGGGTTATGCCTTTATTGTGTTCCTTGTGAAGCACTTTATTGCATATATTCTAGCATTTAGCCTATATTTAACTGACTTCTTGATTCTTTGAAGCGCATTTCCTTAAATACACTTGAAACGTTAGGGTGGAAAACTTGATCATGCTAGATACTTTCCAATCCATTTCTTATCCCTTGAGAAAATACGCATTTTCAGTAATGTTCTGATTTTAAGACTTTGCATTATAGGGGAAAAATGGAAATCTAATTTTAAAAATACAATAAAGCAGCTTTGTAATTTAATTCTGAAAATAGCTGCTGTTACTATCAAATGGTGTAAATGCAGACTGAATGCAATAAACCTCACTTCCATTTAGCATTCATAATACTAATGAATGGTGTTGAAATCACACGCCAGGACTGTAAAAGAAACATTACCAAAGAGATTTTGCATGTCTGGTGCTGACATAATTTAAACCTGTCATAAAATTGTCTTATATCTGAGAAGTATATTTATGGCTTTGGGTGTAGAGGAAAAAACAGAAGAGGAAATGTCTTCTTGTCCCAGAGGCTCTGTGTGCAGAAGGAAACCCCTCCTCAAAACTTTCCCACTTAAGTCACTCTGAGAAAGGGCTGAAGCTCCTGTCTCTCCGCTTGACCTAACCCATCCGGGATGAGCTGCTTGGTACTGCGATCACATTTACTCCCGCTGTAGACCAACTCGGGAACTGTTGCGATAAAAATGCTGGATCAGCAGCTCGCATGCAGAGACAGACACAGTTCTTATCACACGCACACCATCAGATTAGTCCGTATTTTCCCATGTAAGGACTGCAGCCTTCCTCCTTTCCTTCAAACACTCCTTCTTCGCCGGCTTTTCCCCCCTCTCCTCTCCTTCTCTTTCCTCCTCCTTCCCCGGCTTCACCGCCCCGCGCACCCCGCACTGAGCCGCCGAGCCCGGCAACGCCGCAGCGCTCCCCGCGACCTCCGCACCAACCCGGCCCCGCATCAGCTCGCCCCTGCACCCACCGTCCCCGGGACCCGAACCCCTCGCCCGACTCCAGGGCGGGCTCGGGAAGCCGGGACCCAGCCCCACTGGCGACCCCGCGGGGCCGGGACCACCGNGCAGCCGCGGCGGGCAGCCTCCACGCCCGGCGTGTCCGTAAGTAGCCCTTCGCTCCCCGGCACCGCGCCTGCCCCCATCCTGCACTCCTAGACCCCTCGCCGCTCCAGCTCCTTCCAGACACCGCCTCTCCCGCACTCCCTTCACGGCTGAATCCCCTGCCCCTTACGGATCCCCCGCACCCTCTTCCCTTCTCGAACCCGTGCCCTCCCTCGCTCCCGGTACGTTGCATCCCCTGCATGACTCCGGATCCCCGAGCCTTCAGAAAGTCCTTTCCCTCCCCGACCCCTCCCCACCCGGCACGGCCACATCCCCTGCATCCCCGGACCCTCTTTCCCTCCTAGGTTCCTTCTCCCCGCTCCGACACCCAGCCTGGCCGCATCCCTTGCCCGTTGCACCGGACTCAGTAGACTTCCTTCCCTGCTCGGATTCCCAGCCCTGTCATACCTCTTGTCTTCCCGAATCCTTCCTCTCCCGGGCCCCCTTCCTTCCCGTATCTCCCTGCTACCCCGGACCGCTCTCCCTTCCCGGCCCCGCTGTTTCCCGGCTCTCAGTCCTCTTGGCCATCCGGATTCCCCGCACTCTCGGCACCTCTGCCTTTCCAGCCCGTCCCCGCCCGCATTCTCCTTTCCCTCCCACTCTGCTCCTCTCGGATCCCCTGTCCTCACCACCCCTTCGCCTCCCG